>BQKN01066769.1:147908-159799 GCA_022839385.1 Asparagus kiusianus
AGCTTAAAGTACTAACACACACAATATAAAAACCTAAACTAAATATATATATAACAAAACGTGTATGTGTGTGTATGATTGAGCTTAAAGTACTAACACACATAATATAAAAACCTAAACTAAATTACCCAAGCTTGATCTTGATCTTCAATAAGCTCTTCTTGGTAAACTTGCGGATGAAGCTTGAACTTGGATCTTCAACTTGAATTCCATCCTCTAACATATTGTTTGCCTAGAATAAATACAAAACATAAATACTAGACAAACAACATTACTTGTAAATTATTTGTTAATCATCATCAAAACAAAAGGACCCAACACCTTACTCAATCACCCTACAGAAATAGGCATATCACCCTATTCCAGAATACAATGATGCACAACGGAGTGTAGTCTACTACGATCTCATTGCAGTATACCAACTAACCATCCTGAGTGTAGTCTACCGCGGTCTCATTGCCGTATACCAACTAACCCACTCAAGCATCCGAAACTTTTGTGAGATGCAATATGAGTCATTCTCTAACATGACAAATCAAAATATAGAATTACGTACTTTCAAATGCTCGTACATGCTCAAACTCTAATGCATGTACTCTCGTAACCTACGCACGTGAATCGACGTGCGACTGGTACTTCGTGCTTGCAATTAAATATGCATGAGAAAGAAACAATATAGGAAAAGCAACTCCTATTGGTCGACTGAATTATCCTGTTGGTCGACCGACGATGTGCACAAACGTGCATGCTCAAACCGTCTTGTTTGGTCGAATGATACCACCCATCGAGCGACCGAGCAGAACAAGTGTCCAGCCTTCAGACAACAGATCGATCGACCGATTTCCTTAATCGATCGACCGATCAGAGCAAAAGTCTGATTTTATACTAAAATGCAGGTTCTCTTTACAAGTCATCAAGAATCGAAAAATTGTATAAAATATAACATATATAACATCTTATTTAATATGATTATGGTTCCCTTTGCTACATGAAATCAAAATTTACAAGCTTGAGGAAATTCTAACAACCCTAACATGATTTTGTTGATGAAATCATCATGAAAATGTGTAACTTAGCAAATCTCGTGTTTGATCAAATCCAAAAGTTAAACAAAGTTAGAAAAAATATGTATTATATCTTTTTAATCAAAAAGATCAAATCTTTTTATCATACGGTTAAAAAGAGCAATCTTTATATATAAACTAGATTTTGAAAATCGATAAAACCCAAATAAAACCAAAACAAAATTGGGATGAGATTGGAGGAGATGAAACTCACCTCAACAAGTCATTCTGAAACTCCCAAACATGCATGAGCACGATCCTCCTACACTAACGCCGCGGATCTCGTCCTCCTTTCGGGATTTTCTTCACAAAGTTCTCAAAAATTTCACCAAAATAGGGTTTAGGGTTTTGAGGGGAGAGGGAGGTTGTTAGGGTTCTTAGATGTTGATAAAAGAGAGGAAGGAACTCGGAAAACATGTATTTATATACTCAAACCCGATTTAAAACTAACCTTACTTGAAACTGGAACTCAGAAATCTGAGTTCATCAGTCTACTGATGCCCCTTGTCGGTCGACCGACCCGAAAGTTGATCGGCCTACAAGTTTATGTGTACATTTGTATACTCACATATTTATGTATTTATATGTTCGTAATCGATCTCAAATCAATTATTATCATACTCATTCACCTCAGAACAATGTCAAACATAATAAAAACCATTTATTATAAATTTCATAATATTTTCAAATTTACAGGGTTTTACAGGAGGATTAGGGCTTTTGGGGGGTCAGAGGCGGGGAGGAGAGGAGGGAGCCTCTAGCGGGCGGTGCTCGAAGGCAATGTTAGGGTTTTGGAGGACAGGGGCGACACCTAGGATTTGGCAAGGGAGAGGAGTAGATGAAATGGAGGGATCGAAGCCTACGGTTAGGGATTTGAGGGGAAAGGAGTACGCGGTGGCGAGAGTCTCTGACGAGAAAATAGGGTTGGGAAGTTGGGGGTTGGATTTTTGGTGAGAGAGAGAACAGGAGAGGGGGGAGAGAGGGAGAGAGGGCATGGGGTTATTTTTTAGGGGAAAAAATCTCTTCATATTTTTGCTAAAAATTTACAGGCTCCAACGGGTTAAACTGTTAGGGCTAGTAAAATTTGCCACAACGGTTCCAATCACCCGTTGGAGCTGGGTATCTTTGTATTCGTGAATATAGCTCCCACGGTATTGAGTTTAATTCCGAATTGGGTTATTAAATTTAAAAAAAAAAAGAAAATGATGGTAATAGTTAGAAAAGAGTACAAACAGTCAAAAACTCAATGCAAAGAATATTGAATCAATATGAAATAAGAAACAAATTTGTAGTCACTAGATTTGAGAACCTCTATATGATTTGATTTTATTTTCAAGTATAACGTGGCACCCACCTCGAACTCCTCTTTATAAATACCCTCACCCTCCCCCTCCCTCTTTTTCCCGTTCACTTCTCATTCTTCTCCGTCTCAAAAAACAAGACTTCAAAAAGGAAGAAGGGGGTACAAATGCTTCGAAATTCTGAAGACACCAAAAACAGTCACGCCCAAATGGACACCCTCATCTCCTCCCCATGCCTCCCCATCAACCTCCAATTCATTGACATCTCCTACAAGATCAAACTCGACCAAAGACCCGCCAACCTCAGCCGGGTCCTAAACCACCACGGCCCAACCCCGGCCCACCATGACCGAACCGTCCTCAACAAAATAACAGGCCAAGTCACATCCGGCGAGATGCTAGCCATCTTGGGCCCATCCGGCAGCGGGAAGTCAACTCTGTTGACCATCCTAGCCGGTCGCTTTCCGTCAAAACATTCGGGCTCCGTTTTAGCCAACGGTACCCGGTTAACGAAACCCGTTATGAAACGGGTCGGGTTCGTCACGCAGGACGATATTTTGTACCCGCACCTGAGCGTCAGAGAGACTCTGGTTTTCTGCGCCATGCTACGGCTGCCTCGGACCGTGAGCCGGTCCGATAAAATCCGTGCGGCGGAGGGCGTCATGCGCGAGCTCGGCCTCGAAAAGTGCGCGGACACCCGGGTGGGGAACGCATTCATACGAGGGGTCTCGGGAGGCGAGAGGAAACGGGTTTCCATCGCACACGAAATGCTGGTGAATCCGAGCTTGCTCATACTGGACGAGCCTACTTCGGGTTTGGACTCGACCGCGGCGGGGAGGCTGGTCGCGACGCTGGGCGGTCTGGCTCGGAAAGGGCGCACCGTGATCACGTCGGTGCACCAGCCTGCTAGTGGGGTGTACCAGATGTTCGACTCAATCTTGCTGCTCTCGGAGGGGAACTGTGTGTATTTTGGGAGGGGGAGAGATGCTATGGACTACTTCGGGGAAGTCGGTTTCGTGCCGAGGTTTCGCGTAAATCCTGCGGATTTCATGCTCGACCTCGCTAACGGTAAGTTTTAATTTCTTTCTGTAGGGCGTGAAAAGGAAAGATAATTTTTTTTTTATGGTGATGATATCAGAAAAATTCATATTTAAGATTTACTTTAATAAGACGGGAGTTGAGAAATAATATTGATGTGTGAAATTCGTAACTTAAGGTTTTATAAGCTGATTTTTAAAAAAATATTTATTTGCCAAAAATGTTTTCAGCAGAATATATGTCAAAAGAAATTAAGTACAATATTTGTCTCTCTTTGAACTTATTCCGGTTAGAGAGATAAGGGAGTGTAGCTGTCACCAAAAGTTGAGCTTCTTTAGGAATGCTCTTTAGCTCTAGCACCAGAAAGCGAAGATAACGATGAGTAGTATGTCTTTTATAGCTTGATTCTCCTTTGAATCCAATAGGGCTCAAGGTAGTGTGTGGGGTTAAAACCAACTTGATGGAGTCTTTTTAATCAAGAGATCTCCCATGTTTTGTGTCTTTTCTCATAAAATGCCCATTGTTTATTGTCTTGATTTAAACAAACAAAAATGTTGATGTTAATATTTCAGATTCTTGTGAAAGAATACTTGTGCACTGATACAACACCATGTGTCCTGATCTAACACCACGTGTCCCATGACGTAGGATGTGGTTACTAATTAGCAGACTATTCTGGTCCCTACAAGACAGCAGTGAAAATCCCAATTTTTTTTCTTTATTTCTCTTTGTATACACCAGAAGCTACCATACATGTTGTTACTTTGATAGAATTTATAATACTTGCGATTTGTCACCTCCTGATATTAACATTACTTACTTACCAATTATAAATATCCAAAAATTATTTTCTTAAAAAAAGGACAAGCCAAAATTCTCAATTCATTTTGGCATTTCTTATATTTTTTAATAATTGCCAGGAGGTGAAGTCACTATCATTTCCACACCCCTCAATCCATCATTCTCTAATATTGTAATGAATACTAGAGTGATGGAGGCTCCACATCTGGTGGTGCGTGGGATTGAAGATTTAGATTCCCATCTACAGAAACTACTTCAACTAGTGAAGGTTTGATGGTTATCATTGTTCTTTAGAGCCCAATATAAAAAAAAAATTATAGTATTTTCTGTTCGCAGATCAAAATTTCAAATTTTTTTTGTGAAATACTTTGTTAATAAAAGTTGAATAGTTGTAAAGATGCGGGTCATCTGCTGGTGGACCATAAAGATTAACCAAATCCTGAAAACTATAGCAAAGATATGACAGCACGTGATGCCTTATCTGGCTCTTGGCTTACATGAAAAAAACAAAAGTGAATAGTAGGAAGGATGCCTGAAACTAAAAACAGTAATAATCTATGTTGCGACTTTCTCCTTTTTCCCTACATCGTAATGGGAACATGTACAGGTAGACAAATGGCAGGGCAAAATAAATTCGTATATAACTACTGTTATCTGTAAACAAAAATATTCATAACCAATATCTAACAAGGTATGTAATGATATTGATGCAGGGTGTGTTCAAATGGAGCACAGTGGTGACGCTGAGAAGTCAAGTTTGAAGCAATCTCTAGTTTCATCATACAACAGAGTCCTGGCTCCAAAAGTAAAGGCCACTGTTACTGCTGCTCTCAATAATGCTGCTGCTGCTGCAGGAGATGCTGTAACACTAGGTAACCATCTGCCGACTTCATGGCAAAAAGTCTACTCAGGAATTACATATTTTCATGAAATCATTGCCAATAACAGCATGCAATAATCAAAACACCTTTATCCGCAGCTACAACAACAAAGCGTTTCCCCAAAATTTTGAAATTGATTACATGAACACTATTCTGTATTGTATTGATTACAGGAACCATATTCTTCCATTCAGTTATATTTAGGGCTTTCTCCTCTTCCAAGTGCTATGGCATATACCCATACAGTTCAATTTCTTGGTATCTGAAATTTATTGAAATATAATTTCTCACCAAAACAGTGATTCGAAAAATGACATTATAATTTACATGATATTTCTCAGATAACAGAGAAAAGAACAGGAAGAAGCATCTATCAGCTAACCTGAAAATGCAACCAAAATCTTCCAGATTTTCTCCATAGATTAAGTGGTTTTAAACATCATAGGAAAATAGTCAACAATCTCCAAACTAAAAATAACTATTTCATGCAAACATCAGAAACCTGACTCCAATCCTTGTTAATTTAATCAGGAAGCCAAAGATCAGGCAACCAAGATCAAAAGAACCACAGCGGAATAAACTGGTTCAGTCAATTCACCATCCTCTTCCACCGAAGTCTCAAAGAACGCCGCCACGAAACCTTCAACTCTCTCCGTGTATTCCAAGTAATCGTAACTGCACTTCTCGCTGGCTCAATTTGGTGGCATTCAAGCATCCACAATGTACAAGATCGACTCGGCCTGCTCTTCTTCATTGCCATCTTTTGGGGAGTCTTCGCATCTTTTAATGCCGTCTTCACTTTTCCACAAGAACGAGCAATCTTCCTGAAAGAAAGAGCCTCAGGAATGTACACACTATCTTCGTATTTTATGGCGAGAATGGCTGGTGATCTCCCAATGGAGCTAGTTCTTCCTACTGTGTTTGCCTTCATTTTATATTGGATGGCAGGACTTAGGCCTGAAATTGCAGCGTTTTTGCTTACACTTGTCGTGCTTTTGGGTTATGTACTTGTCGCCCAAGGCCTTGGTTTGATGGTGGGCGCAGCGATTATGGATGCAAAGCAAGCATCCATGGCGGTAACGATCACAATGCTGAGTTTTCTATTGACAGCGGGTTTCTATGTTCAGCATGTACCGAGTTGCTTGACTTGGTTAAAGTACACTTCCCTTACTTTTTACTGCTATAGATTACTCATTGGAGTGCAATATAAAGGAAATGAGATGGATCGTTATTTGGGTCAAAAATCCGCGGAAGAGGGGATTTTGAGCCAGGTTAGTATTGGAGAGAGCATTATAGCACTGATTACTATGTTTGCTGGATACAGGATTTTGGCTTACATTGCTTTGAGACGCCTCAAAGTTTAAGCTGATAAAAGGGGAGATTGGTTTGGAAGTGGAACATCCAGCTCCGGAGTCTGTTCATCAGAAATAACGCAGTCAGCAACGGAAAGCCTATATTGAACATAACTGTCAGCAGGAAATGCAAATTTTGTCGGCAGGAAATGTAAATTTTGTGCAAATTGGCAAATCCGAGATTCTAACATTAAAGCAACCGTGGATGTAATCGATATAAGAGAACACTGGGAAGCATAAGTAGGTCGTTTCTGTTGCTAGATATAACAATGACCAGCAACAAGTTGTGACGTTCAGCAGCAAAGTTTCGAGCTTAAATACAACATTCACTCACATTAAACAAGCTTGTTATTGGAAAAATACTTTGATGATTTTGCTTACTCAATATCTTTTGCTTTAGAAGGGAGGAACGCTACTAGTCGAGTCATAGGCAGTCTCAAGAGATTATGTGCGCGCACGTGTATCCATAGACATAAACATATGTAATGGTCTTATGTAACACGCTCTTTGAATGAATTGCAGAAAACTTAACATGCCAGTAATTCAATGGTAGTACAAATATATAATATGATGCCACTGCAGTTAATCATGTAATCTTACGCGAGAGATGCATCTTAAGATAATGAAAGTAAACGTAAATACAGCACAAGAGAAGTCTAGTTCACATGAATCACAATTGCACATAAAAATAGACAATTATTAGGATGGGTTAGTATCAGTTCCCAACACGAGCAAACTATAATCCGAGTTGTGTGACTTGTGTCAAATATTGGGTAAAGTAGACATACTAGCGCTCATGCCTGACTTAAGCTTCCAATATCCCTTTTATCGTTCTCTTGACAAAATACTGATTTTGTTCTTCTGTTGAGAGGAGACTGGACAAATTTTCCTTTCAGTCCCCCAGAAAGTGACAGGCATATAATGTTTTGGTTTCAGTTTTATCAGTCACATTCTAATGATGGAAAAATTGAAAGAACAAAGATCGTGGATCAACCATACAGTAAAGGTCAATATTGACTTTGAGAATGGCATAGTGCTAGAGTAATGCTTCTCTCTTTTCAAAGTGACGTTTGAGGTCAAAGACGCAAGGGGGAAGAACAATATCTTCTTCACTCATTATTACCAATATCCTAGTATACCCCAGAACAATATTGAGATGGACAGCTGCTTGGTTACGATGAGTGCAACACGGAATTAAGTGATTAAAAGCTGTATGTTCTTTTTATTAGGACAATTTCTTGTAAACTATTCTACACAAACAAACTGACATTGAAGGTATTATGTTATATAAAAAAAGCTGCAAAGGGCAGTTAACTAAACACGAAAAATCGTTCAACCTGCATTCCGGAAAGTAAACATACTGTCAAAATTTTCATATAAAATAAGGAAGTGGGATTTTTAAAAACTATAACTAGTTGATAATGGAGCATATAAAATGTGCGAGATTCACTGTTAACCGCTTTAAAGCAAAACTCAGGGTATCAAAGGCAGCACTAAGGGAGGTCTCAAGGACACAGAGCCACTAATATTTGCTGGACGGTTCACTTGGTTAAAGTTATAAAGTAGTAAATAGAGAATCAAGCAGGGATTCAGGAACCAAAGAGCAGAGGATGAATTAGAATTCTATTTTGAATTGCTTGAAAAGGAAGAAATTTTGACAAATATGATTCCAAGATAAAATATTGAGGTTTTTGCAGGTAACCAATAAATGCATCCATGTTTTGGAAATACAGCAATAGGGATACAGAGTATATATATTAAAAGAGGTAAATACATGGTCGCCCATAAATAGAGCAAATTCCCCTGGGAAGCTGATGTGACGTTCTTTATACTGATGTGACATCATAACAGCACCATTTGGATGTCATATTGATGAAACAACGGGGCATCTGCCAGATCATCTGCCACGTGGACCCTCGTCACATTTTAGGATCCTACCTCTAGAGTTTGTCCACTCATTAGCAATTATGAATGGGGGAAAGGAGATTGAAGTAGACCTATAAATAAAGCAGCAGGGCGGATAGTATAGACTGAGGATTAAACCAGAGGGAATCTTACTGAATTTATAAAGGTAATTAGAACCTATCAAGGACAGATGATAGCAGAATTCAGTGCATATGGATATAAAAAAACCACAATTTGCAATCATTTATTTTATAGGCGATGGAGAAAAAGCAGACGGATATTGTTTCTAAGAGTAACACAAGAACATCTACCTACGAGAATAGCAAAGCTGACGAGCTCCACCAATTTACACGGAGAAGGAAAATTATTTGTCAAGACATCAACAAAGGCTGTATCTCACCTCAATGACACAAATTAAAGCAAAGAGGAAACTTTACAAGATTGTGTTCAATCTTCGCATAACAAGAAAAAAGAAAAGGAGAATATGGAAATGAGGCTGTGTGAGGAGTTAAATGTTAAATAACCAACTGAGCACTATATGAGAAAACATCAAGCAGAATGCTTATCCAAAAAATGGAAACAGTGAGACCATCAAGCATTTAGGTACATAATAGATTGTGTCCCACACTCAAGATAGAGTAAATTCTAGCAAATTTAGCTCTCAGGTAGGAAGTCATGATACTCATCTGCCATGTCCACCTATAGATGGAATAGTCAAGTCTTGTTAATCTGCATCACATAACAAAGGTTGTAGACAGGATGACTGACTGTGTTATACTGCATATATAACTTAATTAAATTTAAAAAGCTACTTACATCTGTCCCAGAAGCCTTACACTTCATAAAGAATTCCAGGTGAGAAGAGATGGAGGGAATATATCCTACATAAACTAGACAACCAAGGTGCTCAACTTCGTGTTCGGAGGTTGGGTCACTTTGAGATGGTCTCAGAGCCATTTCGTATCTTACTGGCTACAAATCTCTAAAGCGAATTTGAAAAAAAAAAAAAAGATACCGCTCCATTGAGTCCAGATTTAAACCCATGAAAGACCCTCAACCTGCGGGGCATGTTAGAATATAAAACAGTAAACCTCAACTCTCACCATAACTTTGAGATTTTCGTGTAGTGGCAGGGACTTTAAGATATTTAAGGTAATGAAAAAATAGTTTTTTTTGGCGGGGGTAAAGTTTTGCACATTATGAACATTGCATGCAGAAATGGACGTTGTTGGATTACAGGAAGTCTGAAAAAGAAAAGGAAAAAAAATCGAAAAAGCAATGTGATCTAGGTGTCTGTTCGAGTAGGTAGGTGAGTTTATGCAGGGATAGAGTATGGCATGGGTGAGGTTAAGTAAATTAATATAGTTAGATAAATCTACTTAATGACTGTTCTAATTCAGCTAATACGTATGTATGGAATTGATCAAAATTAATTTAGATGGCACCTCTAAATATTGTAATCAGCTTTAAACCAAGTTTGCTAATAAAATATATGACCATTTACTCAATTATCAAAAATTTTGATAAATTTCCCCACGGAAACCTCCCAAATTATCACCTTCTGAGATTTCGTCTCTTATGAAATCTTACCAAAGGCCAAAACCAGGTCTAGTGAAACCTTACCAAAGACCAAGAACCGAGTCATTACAATTTCTAGGCTTCAAGAAATTCACAACTAATAATTTATAATTCGATTTGTGCTATTGACTAGGCATAGAGATAAAAATGCAGGTCTCCAAAGCGAGCTTTAGGCACCTGTGTGCCAATACGACTTGACCTGTCTTTGTTTATCTAGGACAAACTACACATTACACATGTGATCTGGCCATCAATATATGAGTAGCTCAGTGAAAAGCTCTTACGGAACACCGAGATCAATGTGGGGATTTCTTTTTACAGTTTACTAAGCAAGAATCCTCTTTGACTCTCAGGGATTTAGCATCTAAATTTCATCTAGTTGATGCCCCCTCTCATACTGCTATCCATAACATGATTAAGATCGTGATGGGAAGAAGATTAACCTTTCACAAACCCTGGACTCGATCAGTGGTTCGCATATTCACACCAAATATTATCTTTCAAAATTAATCTGTTACACCCTAGTTATGAATTTCCTTAAAATCAGATATTTTGGCCTAAAATTTATTATTTTTTAACATTCATGTTCATTTTTTGGCTCCTCATATTTCATTGAAGATATCTGGCTTATCACAAAACTCACTAATTAAGAGGATCTTCCTTCGTTATTCCTATATTCTGGAAATCATGATCCTCTCTGTTCAAAAGCACCAGTACTGTAGTTTCATAGAAAGTATATATTGGGTTTTGTGCCCGACTAGCAGTATAGATAGTATCTAAAAGGCTTGTATAAGTTTACGGCTTATATATTAGGTTAAGAGGAAGCATTAAAATAAGTTTCAGAGAACAAGCATGTGAAGGTGAAGATTAAGTTTATCTCAGAGTCAGTCAGGCACCTTCCCACAAATCACAATTATATAAATCAAATACACTTGTTAAGCAACTCCCTGGATGTTACTTAAATCCATATCCCTTCATCATGAATATCAAGGATATATTGCAAATTTATCTAAAATGACTGGACTAAACACAAAAAATTAAGATGTTTTTGGGTTTCTAGTGTTCGAATATACCCTAACATCATAGTTAGCAGGTGCAACATGACTGCCTCATATAGATGAGGAAATTCACCAAAGGAAAGTGGAGGGGATGGGGTTCAGCGGTTCATCTACCTACTGCTATTAAACCTCAATTCTAAAATTTTACATATGTGTTTCTCCTCTCTTCCAGTCTTGCTCAGCAGCCAAGAGCAATAATAGGGTAGGAGATTTCCACTGGAAGACATACCCATTTGTTTCGTGTTTTATAAATTAAAGTTGAATATAATACCTGAAGTATTTTGAGATTTTTGTTTTTAAAGTATCATTAGCTTGTTCCTAAACAGCTTTCAAAGGTTTAACACAATTTTTTAGTCGTATCCACTAACATTTGGATAAAGCCTAAATGGTGATGTCTAAGAATCAGATTAAGAGGAACCATGAAAAAGAAAAGGTTAAAAAACATATGCATGTGAATGTGAAGAGTGGACTAACTTAATTATCTCCAATTATATCTAAAAGATAAGATGAGATGACTAATTCTAGTTGGACTAGGACCTTCAGTTATCGCTTTCTCTCCATAAAATATAGTACATAGAAATTCAGAGCGCTGCAGAATAGTTACTGAAAAGAAAAGTGTTGGCATCTCCTTCCTCCAAATGTGGTGGCAGACCTCTTTTTAACAGAATGTGGTGCAGTTTTTCCTGGCAGGTGTAGAAAAGTGTCTGACCAAGCTACTGAAGACAGAGTCACAGAGAAACAAGTAATCTCTAAAACAGACTTTACGATTCATAAGAGTTAGCACTGGTGGTTAAACTAGAGTCAATTACTGCATTTCTGTATAATTTTGTGAAGCAACTGGACTTACTATCCAGATTTCAACAAACTGGGGGGGGGGGGGGGGGGGGGGGGGGGGGGGGGGGGGGGGGGGGGG
>BQKN01066769.1:159899-170222 GCA_022839385.1 Asparagus kiusianus
CCCTCCCCTTTCATCCAGTATACTCATTAATAATAGTAAAATATACAAAACAGTTTGTCTTAGGCACCAAATTAAGACGACATTGGGATCTACCGATCTAGCATTGGAAACTTACCAAAGCAATGCCAGGTAAGCAATTATCCAAAAGAGAGCCTCTAATAGATGATGTAGGTACTGAAGAAAGCACAATCAATATGAGGAGGAGCGGGAGGGGACAGTGTCAGTGGGCTCTGACAACTCACTACAAAGTTCCAAACTTCCACCTATGCATCTTTCCAATCTTTCACTCCCTTGGTTGGGAGCTACAGCAACAACAGGCGTTTTTCACTGAACTCGGACAATTTTTTCCCTTTGGTATGAGTCTTGACAGATTGAACTTGCTTCGAACATGATACTTTTGACTCTTTTTTTTTGGTGGGTGGGGGTTACTAGAACATGGTTATCTTGTACCTAACACATGTTATCTTAACTTATCATCATTAAATTTTTTATTTATTTATTCTTTCCACCACAGTCCTCCAAATAACTCACAAATTTTAATAGAGACCAAAAAAGATTATTAATCTTTTGGCTCAAAAGGTCATGCTCAGTGCTTTACAAATAAGGAGAAGGAAGTACTTTACAAATAAGGAGGAGAAGGACAATGACTGATGAGGACATCGCACAGCCTCCACTTCGCACATATTTTCGCCGTCGCCGTCGTGTTGCCTCAGCTCATATGTGGCTTTGATCTTGAGAAGACTTGAGTTAGCTAGTGTTCTTTTCTATTTCCTCTTTATTGTATTTGCTTAATAATTTTAGTCCTACATTGGATATGGGAGTGAACTTGTAGTTGTTGAAGACCTATTTAAAGAGGTCAATTCTATGAAATAAGGCAATGAATATTTAAAGAAAATTTCGTTTCATTTGTGAAACTTTGGGTAATTGATTTGATCTCTATGATTGAGTCAATGGTGGTGAAGCCAAGTCCCGGGTTGCGATTCGTGGTCATATCTTGTTAATCTTTCAAACCCTAGCTTTCCCCAAATCTTTGTTCTTCCCCAAATTTCCCAAATCCCTTACATGAAACTCTAAAAGTCCCATCATCCCGCATCATTTTGGTATCAGAGCAAAAGTAGATCAACCGGATTCTTCTCCATCTTAGGTTCTTCCATCTTTTCTATTATTACTTTTAAGTTTGTAGCAAAAAAAAATCGCTGAAATCAATCCTCTCAGATCTGATCTACTCAATCCTCAAAAAATAAAAAAAATAAAAATAAAACAATCAAAACCACTCATTCTCTCTCAGAACTCATCACAACCTTCCATTACAAAAAAAACCATTACAAAAGAAAAAAGAACCCTAATCCCTATCCTGTTCATCTATTTCCCAGCCGCCACCCTCTTCAAAATCTCGTCTCCTTCCTCTCTCTCCCCCAGAACCTCCTCAGATCCGATTTCAAAACCCATTCTCTCCCTCACAACCACCTCCTCCTCTGTTCTTCTCTTTCACAAGTTACCATCTCCCCACATCCGACCTCATATCCAACCTGCGCCTCCTTGGCTTCACTTCGTCAGCGATCGCCGCGACGACTGCCCCTCCTCAAACGCCTCGACCACCTCGACCCGCCATCAATCCCCGCTCGTCATCACCACATCCACCGGATTCGACGCCATCGCCGCCACGAACCCCACTGTGAAGCTCACCGTCACGATCATCGCCCTGTTGACGGCCAGCAGTCGCCCTCATCGTCGACGACAACCAGCCCCCTCTCGCTGGTCTTTCAGTTTCGCCACGACGACCGCCTCGCCCTCCTGTCTCCGTCCAATCGACGCCGACAACAGCCAGATCCCGTCAACTTCCTCCTTGTTGACCATCCGACTTCTTCATCGTCGCTGCCCTCTTCAACGGAGCCTTCACAGTCGCCGCCCACGCCGTTGTCGTTCTCAACCTTCGCCAGCAACACCAGTGGCAACAGCACAGGAACACAGCACAACAGCAAGCATCACAACAACAACAGCAAGCAGTAACGTCAATCGGCCTGAACTCGCAGCCTGCAATACCATCAACAGAGGTTTGTTAGTGAATCTTCATCAAGGTAATCCTATTATCATCAATTCTACATCTTTCTAATTGATCTGGAAGTTGCTGCAATCATTGTTAGATTGGTTCATCGTGCATGCTATCAGAATTGTTGGCTGTCCACTAAACTTGTGAGTGTGCGATTCTGTTCTACCTTTATTGGTGCTAGAGCTCGATTTTAAATTAGAACTATTCCAAATCTAGCTTGGTTAATTATCTTGCTGCAATCTTACTATTCAATATTATCAGCATGAATTTTGTTGTCGACATGATAATCACAAGTTAAATAATTGATGTCTGACTTGTAACCAGTCGTGAGATAACATATTGAACATTACGAACTGATTTCCTTGTTGATTTCTTAGTTTTCCATCGTATTCCACATTATCATCTAGCATCATGTTAGGGGTTGGAATTGATTTTGCATTTTGATAGATTGCATTTAGGCGAAGTTAGTTAACAATTCATTGCATCGTTATTATTAAGATTCTCTACTTTGCATTTAGAAACTAGTCTGTTGCAAGCGCACTCGTAGTGGGACACAATATTCCCTTCCAAATCCTAATTCCGAGATGGATCCTAACCTTGCAAGCCTCACAAAAGCCATAGAAGCTTTAACTGCGCAATTTGACATTGTGGAACAAGATTTGAGAGAGACGAGGGAACGTTTGGACCGAGTGACGGATAGGCCTTGTGAACGTGATGAAGAAGGCGGATCTCGAACCCAACATTTTCCCCATCAACCTCATGAATACATAGACTCTCACGCCAATCGTTTTGGAAATCGCCCACCTAGGGACAATTCATCCTTTGACCTAGATGAGATGCATCTGAAATACGTGAAACTAGAGGCACCCACTTTTGAAGGCCAGTTGGATCCTCAGGTTTTTATCGATTGGATGTCGGACATAGACCACTATTTTGGTTGGTATAAAATGTCCGATGAGAGACGAATTCGATTCGCCAAAATGAAGCTAGTGGGCCAAGCTAGGCAATATTGGTCTAACGTTGAGCAGCTGGTGATTCTTAGGAGGCAAGAACCCATACAGACTTGGGATGAGATGAAATTGAAACTCCAAGAAAAATACTTGCTGTGTCGTACAAACAACGCTTGCTCGATCAATGGCAGCGCTTGACGCAAGGTAATCGACCTGTATCGAAGTACATCACAAAATTTGATGAAATTCTAGTTAGGTGTGGCGAGAATGAATCTGACATTGTAGTCTTGTCTAGATTTCGCTCAGGACTTTGGGAAGATCTTAAGCGCGAACTCTTTGTGCGAGACATCTCCACTTTAGAGCAAGCCTATCAGCTTGTCCAAGATTTAGATCGATCACAAGGCTCTCCTTTCACTAGGCGCACCGACTATGGGAATAACACCAATAAGTCCATCATTGTTAAGTCCCCACTTAGCCAACCCCAGTCTCAATCCCGAACTAGACCTAATACCTCAACGCATAAGCCAGATGATAAAGGCAAAGGAGTTTATAGCGAGCCATCTAGATCGGCTCAATCCACTCGGTGTTTTAGGTGTCAAGGGTTTGGTCATATTGCTGCTCAGTGTCCGAGTAAAACAATAACTTTAATTGTTGAGACCCGATCGGACAGTGACCAGGATGATTTAGAAGAGATTGTCCACAACCCTGATGAAAATGTTTGGGAGAATGAACCTACTGATGCTATCTTAGGATGTATTTGGAGCGTGCTAACACCCTCGATCAACAAAGTGGACGAAGTTTCCCGCCGACTTAGTGTTGTGAGGTGCGTATTAACTCAACCTAGGGATAGTGATGATTGGCGTAAAACTACAATTTTTCACACAATCACAAAGATTAATGACAAAAATTGTCGAGTCATAATTGACAGTAGGAGTTGTGTTAACGACGTCGCCACCAACATGGTGACTGTACTTGGATTGAAACCTGTTCCCCATCCTCAACCATATAAAATATCTTGGGTGAATACTGCGTCCATTGAGGTTAAAGAACGATGTCTTGTCCCGATCCAATTTGCTACTTATTCGGATAAGATTTGGTGACATTGTTACCATGGATGTTGGGCACATCATTTTAGGTGGACCTGGATATATGATCTAGATGTCACTATTTATGGACGATTAAACACCCATTCATTCGTCCATGATGGAAAGAGGATCAAATTAGTTCCATCGCAACCTGCTCCCCCACCTTCTCCTAAACGAACCGATTCCTCCAACAATCAAAGGGGACTCAATTTGATTAGCTCCAAGTCTCTGGACAAAGAGGTCGCTAAAGGGTCTATCGTTGTTGCCCTTGTTGCTAGGGAGATTACTAAGGACTCCCAAGAGCCAATTCCTTTTGCAGTAACTCCAATATTAAAGGAATTTGCATATGTTTTCCCGGAAGAACTCCCAAACGCTCTACCCCCGATGCGTGACATCCAACATGCTATAGATTTTGTTCCAGGATCTCATCTTCCCAACTTGCCTCATTACAGAATGAATCCAACTGAACATGCCGAACTCAAGAGGCAGGTTGAAGAACTGTTGACTAAGGGGTTCATTAAAGAGAGCTTGAGTCCGTGCGTTGTGCCGGCATTACTAACCCCTAAGAAAGATGGTTCATGGAAAATGTGTGTTAATAGTCGAGCAATCAATAAGATCACCGTGAAATATCGGTTTCCTATTCTCAGGCGAGATGATATGTTAGATATGATGTCTGGAGCCACCATATTTTCCAAAATTGATTTAAAGAGTGGCTACCATCAAATTAGGATTCGTCCAGTGGATGAGTGGAAGACAGCTTTTAAGACGAAAGATGGTCTATACGAGTGGATGGTCATGCTTTTTAGGTTGACAAATGCTCCCAGCACCTTCATGCGAGTTATGACTCAGATACTACGACCTTTTATGGGTAAATTTTTTATCGTTTACTTTGATGATATCTTAATTTATAGTAAATCGTTGGAGCATCATATTGACCATCTTAGTCAAGTCTGTCTCACTTTGAGGAAAGAGAAGTTATTTGTAAATCCCAAAAAATGTGTTTTCATGACTGACCAAGTTATATTTTTGGGATTTGTTGTGTCTTCTCAAGGAGTTTCTGCTGACCCTCAAAATGTTCAGGCAATTATAGAGTGGCCTGAGCCCCGGAGTACCGGAGATGTAAGAAGTTTTCATGGGCTCGCAATTTTCTACAGACGATTTATCAAGGAGTTTAGTGCTATCATGGCCCCAATTACAGATTGCCTAAAAAAGAGGAATTTCATTGGTCCGAAGAAGCTGCCACGACTTTCAAAGAAATTAAGCAGCAAATGACCGATGCACCTGTTACGCGACTTCCTGATTTTCTAAGGTATTTGAGGTCGCGTGTGACGCCTCGGGCATTGGTATAGGTGGCGTATTGAGCCAGGAGAAGCACCCCATTGCCTACTTTAGTGAAAAACTTAGTGGTGCTAAACTGAACTACTCTACCTACGATAAGGAGTTCTATGCGGTTGTACAATCATTGCGCCATTGGCGACATTATCTTTTACCACAAGAATTTGTTATTTATTCGGACCATGAAACCCTTCGGTATCTTAACTCTCAGAAGAAACACAATGTCAGGCGTGCTCGATGGGTTGAATTTCTACAAGACTACACTTAGACCCTCAAACACATGGCTAGAGTTGAGAATAAAGTGGCCGATGCACTCAGTCGCCGAGCTTGTCTTCTAAACTGAATGAGTGCGGAGGTAGTGGGTTTCGAAAGAATCAAAGGGGAGTATGAATCATGCCCCGACTTTGGAGAGATTTTTGTTTCTTTAAAAGGAGTGACTTCCGAGATAGATGGCTTTTTATTCCAAGATGGCTATTTATTTCGATTTTGCAAGTTATGCATTCCGCGTACTTCTTTGAGAGATTATCTTGTTTGGGAATTGCATGCAGGAGGCCTTGCTGGTCATTTTAGTCGTGAAAAGACTATAGAGGCTGTAGAAACATTGATTTACTGGCCAAGCCTTAAAAGAGATGTTGCGAAGTTAATAGGACAATGTCGCACTTGCCAATTAGCTAAGCAACGTAAACAAAATACGGGCCTGTACACACCTCTCCCTGTTCCAGATTGTCCTTGGCAGGATGTGAGTATGGATTTCGTGTTGGGGCTTCCTAAAACTATCAGAAAACATGACTCAATTTTTATAGTTGTGGATCGCTTTTCAAAGATGGCCCACTTCTTGCCGTGCAACAAGACGTCTGATGCTTTCAAAATTGCTCGGATTTACTTTGATGGTGTGGTCAAATTGCATGGTTTGTCCAAAACCATTGTATCTGACAGGGATGTGAAGTTTATGAGCTATTTTTGGAAAACTCCATGGCACAAGATGGGAACTAAACTTCAATATTCGTCTGCTTTTCATCCCCAAACTGATGGCCAAACTGAGGTAGTTAATAGGAGTCTAGGCAATCTTTTGCGCTGTTTGGTTGGTGAGAATTTAAGAAATTGGGATCTTCTGTTACCCACTGCAGAGTTTGCATACAATAGCTCAGTCAATAGGTCGGTAGGCATGAGTCCATTTGAAGTCGTGCATGGTTACAAACCTAAGAAGCCTATAGACCTTATTCCCATATCGCATCATCCTAGTGTGTCCGAGTCAGCAGTTGCATTTGCACCACACATTCATGATTTGCATCAAGAAATCAACAAGAAAATTCAAGAAAGCAATGAACAATATAAGTCTCATGCTGATTTACATAGAAGACATCTTGAATTAACGAATGTGATTATGTAATGATCCGGATTCGCCCGGAACGGTTTCCTCCTGGAGCCGTCAAGAAATTACATGCTCATAGTGCTGGACCTTTTAAGATTATCAAGAAAATTAACTCAAATGCTTATGTAATCGATTTACCTCTAGATTTTAGAATTAGTTTGACATTTAATATTGCAGATTTGGTAGCTTATAAAGGTCCTCCTTTTAACCCTGAAAATCCACTTGTGGATCTTGATGAGCCTACCCCTGATCCTTTCCTTGAGGGACCCCCGTTGCCACCACTGCCTACTACTTTTGTCCCATTTACAGCTGAACAAATTGATAGCATTCGGGATGATCAAATCATCTCAACCCGAGATGATGGTTACAGACGATATCTAGTACGTTAGAAAGGTCGTCCTGAATCTGATGATACATGGATTACTCGTGAGGACCTGCAGCGCCTGCCTCTAGATCTATTGGAGTATTATGAGGGCCAATTGGAGCCTTGCTCGACAGGGTCGAGTTCTTCCCACCCCGGGGGAATTGATGAGGACATCGCACAGCCTCCACTTCGCACATATTTTCGCCGTCGCCGTCGTGTTGCCTCAGCTCATATGTGACTTTGATCTTAAGAAGGCTTGGAGTTAGCTAGTGTTCTTTTCTATTTCCTCTTTATTGTATTTGCTTAATAATTTTAGTCCCACATCGGATATGGGAGTGAATTTGTAGTTGTTGAAGACCTAGTTAAAGAAGTCAATTCTATGAAATAAGACAATGAATATTTAAAGAAAATTTCGTTTCATCTGTGAAACTTTGGGTAATTGATTTGATCTCTAAGATTGAGTCAATGGTGTTGAAGCCAAGGCCCGGGTTGCGATTCGTGGTCATATCTTGTTAATCATTCAAACCCTAGCTTTCCCCAAATCTTTGTTCTTCCCCAAATTTCCCAAATCCCTTACATGAAACTCTAAAAGTCTCATCGTCCCGCATCAATGACTGAGTCTACCCTAATATGGCTTCTCCTAATAAAGTTGTGCTACTCAGCTTAATGCCTATTGCTTAATACTTTAATAGTAAGCCTTACCGCCCTGATCTTTCTCCATTTCTAATGCAACCAAAAGGCTTCTATTCTCTTAAAAGGATCCAAAAAATTAAAAATTGCGAAAGAATTTCGTACAGGTTTATCTAAAATTTTCCTTTATTCCTTTTCTTTGGGAGGACTAAGATGGATGATTCACTATGAAGAATGGTCCACAGATACAACGGAATAGTTGTTGCTCCCATCATCAACCAAATCATACATGGATTTACCAGACATGTAAAGCTTCATGCTAGGTTCATATCCAGCCATGGCCGCGTTAATTCAATGAGGACATGATAGGAATATGTTGATGAAAAAAACATGCTATTAGGCCCTATTTGGTTTGAAGGAAAATAGAGGAAAAGAAAAAAATGCAGTAGAAAGTAGTTTTTCCAAGTTTGGTTCGGAAGAAGCTGAGAAAGAAAACCACGTATATACCCCATTCTATTCCTCTGTCCCTTCTTGATCAGTGTGAAAATGAGGGAGGGAGAGAAAATTTCTTTCGGTGCCTCCTTAAAAATTCCCGACTTCATCCCGACTTAGGCGACTCAGTCCCCCCTATGCCGCCGCCATCTGCCTCCGCCTCGTCGCCTCCTCCTTCGGCCCCGTCGCCTCGGTCTCCGCGTTCGCTAACCCTACGCCTTCCTCCACCTCCTCTCCTCCCAACCCTAGTTCGAGCAACCCTAATTCGTCCGCGCTCGATTCGTGGGTCATCGATCAAACCCTAATGCTCTCTGATCTTCTCCATATTCATGGTTGTCAACATGAATCCAAATTCATCGTCAAAGGTAAATTCTACTCATATTTTTAGGAAAATTCTACTCATATTAGATTGCAATCGAAAACAATGATATGTAGATTATGATTAATTATGATTCACATCCTGCATTATCATAGCAGAAAAATATAAAGATTCTATCCTTCATTCAACATTTTTCTCTTTTTGGTTTGAACTGTTCTGAAACTTTCAATATATTACCTATTACTAACAATCTCAGGCCGTTGAACCGCAAGCCCAATCCAAAGACAACGCCCAAAACATTATGCCCACCAAAACACCCATTTATTTGTTTATTGATTTATGATTCATGAATTTGATTATGCATCATGTTCTGCAGGCGAATTCAAATACTGGTTACATTTTCGTATTGAATTTGATGTTGAATGTTGATTTTGGGTGCCATGTGTCGGAAATGTGTGGAGCATTTAGCTACGGATGCGTGATAGTACTCGCTATAATTGATTTATAAGGTTTGGAATGATGGAAAATTGTGGTATGAAGTTGAACCTTGAATCAATGAATATAGTGATGGATGAATGGCTGTGTAAATTTGGCTTCATAACCCATAATTCTTCAACGAAAAATCAAGGAATTGTTGTGTACAAAGTAATAAATCTAGTTCTTCGGAGTCTTGATGAATATGGTAATTTAACAAAACTACAGGGTTAAGGTATTTGGGACATCACTACAAATGTATAAATTCCATTCCTTTGTAATGTTCAAACTAAATACTAGTACTTTTTTGTGTTAGCTTAAAGTTCTTGGAGAGTTTAGACACGCTACCACAATGTTCATATAAAGTTGTGTGTATGTAGATTCCAACTTTATTTAATTCTAAGAGTTCACTCTTTTCAAGAATAACCTATGTTTGTTTAATCCTATACAAAATCCGTGTACATATATAAAGCTATAATGTTAGTGTAAGAGTGAAATCAAAGTAAATCTTTCTTTTTAAAATTTGGTAATCAACTCTATGTTTCTGTTTAAATTTTCTTTAATCATCCGTGTGCAAGCGCTAAAAAGATGCAAACTTAATATGTAGGTGATATGTCTAAAAACTAAAAGGAAGACTGGCTATGATTTGTAAATCTGGTTATAGTAGTGTCTCTCTCCGAGTTACTGAGTGAGACTTTTAATTCTTATTTCAATGCGAGATTAAGAACTTGTAGTAACATTGTTAGAAAATATAAATGTTATAGTTCAATATCATGTGCTTCGACGACTAAAATATGATCTTACCAGTTGCCAACTTCTGTGTATTTCATCATTGACCCAGTCCTGCATGCACAATGCACAGCCTTTGTATTAGATACATAACTACCAATTTCAATTACTTTTGCTGATTGCATGCTTATGGTTAAGAAAAAGCGTTGGATTCTATTGCTGATTGCATCAATTATGAGGTACCATAGTGTCCATTGGAAAGTAACCAAATTCAGTTACTTTTGCTACAGCTACTGATTGCTCGTGTTGTTTGGTAACTGATTAAGAATTTTACTTTGGTGTTGTGGTTGTGCTGAATTGAGGTATACACTGATATTTCTGTTTGACCTATATGCTCTTTTTCCATGCACTCTTGCTGTTCGATGTGATTACATATGATCCTGTGATGTTTATCATTTGTATTAAAGCATGTTCATTTTTTTTCCGCTCAAAATTTATCATCCCTGCATGTTTCATAACATTT
>BQKN01066769.1:175222-199057 GCA_022839385.1 Asparagus kiusianus
GGGGGGGGGGGGCGGTGTCTGCCCAAAATGTTGTATATGACATAGAAAGACCAAATTGAGCGATACACATGTTTGTTTGCTGACAACTTGATAGGAGCCAAAGTTGCAAGTTCTCAAAAGAAAGATAGAAATTAAAAAACTAGGATATGTTTAGCAACTCCAAAAAGAGACCACGCTAGTTAGAAGTGTGTTAAAGTTTATTCAAGTAGAGGACTAACTTTTGAACTAAAGAAAACTAGTTCAGCTTTACCCTAATTATTGCCAAACTAAAAATTAACCTTTGGACAAAAGCTGTAACCACTAAAACTAGTTTTGTGGAGTTATCAAGCACCCCGTAAATGTCACCTTATCAAATAACTCTTTTTGATCAATATACAGAAAACTATGCCGGCTTTATGCCAGTTGTTCTTCAACCACACACTACATTTGCAAAGGAAGTAAATTTCCTACTGTAAACTTGCAAGTAATTCAAACAATAGAGTTGAAATTGATTTCCTACAATAACACTTGATGCACGCTTTTTATCCCCAATAAACAAAAGAATAGAAAAGAAAAGAAAATACGGAAAAAAATACTGCTGCAACAATTGTTATAATATTTTTTTGCATAAATCAAACAAGAGTCAAATATGAAAATTACAAATATGACCACATTTTCTTTACTCTCGAACAAAAAGCTCCTCAATTTTGCAAATGCTAGGTAGTTTCTGCGAGCTTATAAATGCATGAGGTCAAGATATAGTTCTGAATAGTTCAAATTTTGATTTGACGACTTATTTAGTAAAATAAGCTATTAAGAGATGAAGTTGTGAGGCTCGTACATTTTGATGTGACAACTAGCTAGGATGAGACTCATTACATGTACATCTTTTTAGAACGTTGTTCGTACAATATCTCTTGTTTGAGTAATAACAAACATTCATTTGTTACTAATATTTGTTTGAGATGATATAGCACATGTATATATAGTTATCAGAAGTGTATGAAGAAAAACAATGTGAATATCAGCTCGAAAGCTGATTTCAACCATCGAACCATCGATGGTTAACAAGGACTCATTGATGATTGATGATGTCATCAATGCCTACAGAAACTTATTGATAAAATTCTAGAGACATGATGTCAAAGCATCAATGGTTTGCAAGAACCATTCGATGGTACCTTGACACCATCGATGGTCGACATGAACTCATCAATAGTAAAGTCAACTAATTGTAGATTTTAAGTATTAATCTCAGTCATTTATCATTCCTTTTATCTCTAAACTCTACCACGTTTTGGATATCTCTTTCCTAGCCAATTGGGGACTATATATCATTGAAAGCAATAAAGAGAATAAAGAGTTCTAGGATTTTGATTTAAGAAGAGATTTTATTAAAGGTTCTGACCCTGGGAGCCTCGACTAACTCTTATTCGCTACGCATAATATCATCGGATCTATCACAGAAAGGAGAGTTGCATTTGGAGTGATCTTCATCATCGATGTTCATCAAAATTCTCTTATATCCTTTGAAAAATGTTTGTTTTATCGAAAGGGCAATAAGATATTTCTTATTGTGCTTAATTAATATTAGTTTATTGATTTAAACTTATTTTTTACGGCGTACTCAAACCGGAGTAAATTGAGGGTTTACGGCATACTCAAGCGGTGTGAATTAAGGAATTAGGTTTAGCTAGCACCAGGTATTTTGTTATTGTAGATAGTTAGATTAGATGAGTAGTTTTATGGTAGATTTTAAGGTGCGGTCTAGTAAGCGTATTGAATCGGGTTTGTGATTTAGGAGAAATCTTGGCATAGCGAGGAAGCTCCTTTGTTAGAAGGAAGAGTGGATGTATGATCATCATCCAAAGCACTATAAAATATTATGTGTTCTTCGATGGTTGTTATTTGTGGTTATTTATCGATGGTCACTTTTATTTTTATTTATTCTACTACTTATTCTGAATTTTTAGCGAAAAACAATAGCAATCCTATTCATCCATCTAGGCTTACATCTTAGATCCAACAAGTGGTAGCAGAGCCTCATTACCCATTTTTAGGATTCACAACCTAAGATAGAGATGTCTAGTTTGACCATAGCAACAGCGTTTCCCTAGGGGCACACAGTTAACCCACCCCCACTTTTTGATGGGACAAACTATATCTATTGGAAAGCATGTATGAGAGTCTTTTTGTTATTCACCAATTTTGATATTTGGAGTAGTGTGTAGAATGGATATAGTGAACCTACTACCATTGTAGGTGATGCTCTCGTTATCACTCCTAAAGATAAGTGGACCGCTCAGGACAAAAAAGTTATTCTTTAAATGCAAAAATTATTAATGTTCTTTATTGTTCCTTAGCTACTAAAGAATTCAATCATGTGTCAATTGTTGTACTGTGCAAAAAATTTACAAAATTTTAAAAGTTACACACAAGGGAACTTCACAAGTAAAAGAGACGAAACTAATCATGCTTGTGAGTAAGTATGAGAACTTCAAGATGAAGGCCTCAGAGAGTATTTAGGATGTAGTCACGCAATGGACAGACATAGTGAACAAATGATGTGTTCTAACTAAAATCTAGATTTAATATATTTATTAGATGTAGATATTTCAATTTATGGGAAATTATAGATTGTTCTTATATTGTACCCAATTCGGAGAAATCCAAGTGGAGTAAAAATGTTCATAAGATGTTTACAATGAATAAGCTCTTGTTAGAATTTTTGTGTAACGCTTTTGATTTATCTTTTTCTAACAAGTTTGTTCATTTTGATAGTGCTTACAATTTTTAGAAATTTATAGAAGCACATCAAGGAAACTTGGAGGCGATCCAACAAGATTTGGAGGCTTCCTCTCCAAGTTTCCATGGAGCATCATGCACACGGGCACTAGGCGATAGCCCTAGTGAGGTTTGTGAGTTCGAATCCATTAATGATTTATCTAATGATGAACTTGCTTGTGCTAGTAAAAAATTATTACATGCCTATAAAAAATTGCATAAAAATTTTATTGAATTGAAAAGCAAGCATGTTAATTTAGAATCCGATCAAGAGTTGCTAGGATCCAAATTTGATGTCATTACAAAAGAAAATACCTTGCTTAAAGAAAACAATGACTTATTATAGTTGGAAAATAAAAAATTGACCTCATCCATTTCTAGCTTAACTCATGAAAGAGATAATACCATATTAGAAGTAGAGAATATAAAAAATGATACTGCTTCTTTCATAAATGACTATATCTGTTCTACTTCTAATAAAAATGCATATGTGCCTAATAATAAAGATTTTAATCTTGTGAATAAACGCATTTCTTATTTAGATTCAACTTTAATTTTATGCATTGATAATCATAAGAAGCTTATGAATACGTGTGCCAACTCTAAGTCTAAATCATCCACTCAGTATGCACACATATATAGCAAAAGTTTACAAATGCTCTATTTGTGGCCGAAAAAACCATTTATCTAAATTTTGCTATGATGCACATAAACATAAGAATACTAATGCTCATTGTGCATCTCATCAAGTTTTTTCATCACATGTACACACACATGCACAAAATGTACATCATGAGCATGCTAATGTATATTATTGTGATTTTAGTGGTAGAGTTAGTCATTTAGCTAAGTTTTGTTTTGATTTGCGAAAAGTTTCTAAATCGCAAAATATTTCAAGTAGACCAACATTGTTTTAAAATATTTCACATTTGCAAAATAATCTTAAAAGACCATCTTTGTTTGTAAATGTTTCTATGTACATGTTTATGGTCAACAAAATCAAATGGGCCTCTTTTATTGCACTTATTGCAATCGGAAAGGTCATTTGCATAATTTTTATTTTGACCGTGTTAGTGCACCACATGCGCCCAAAAGAGTTCATAACCCTAGGACATTGAGCTTTCGTGATAGGGGTCATGTCCCAAGACTCTTAGGTACCAAGAGTAATTGGGTACCGAAACTTGTTTGATCTTTAAGAACAAATGTTTTTGAATTTTTTGTTTTCATGTTCTTAAAGATGATATTTGGTTTCTCAAATCCATAGTTCATAATTCTTGTGTGTTTTTGCAATCTAATTTTTAACTATGAAGATTTGCTTTGAGTTGTTCTTTTGGATTCGTTAATTATAAATCACTAATATGATGATATTTATGTGTTTGTGATTATGGATCATCTTTTTGTGCTTTATAATGTATTCTATATGTGGTTTGATTAAGTTTTACAAAGAAGATTTCTTTTATTGATCAAACATCATTTTGGGTTTAAATCTTGATTTATGATTTCATTTAAGTGATTTGTTTTCATTTGAAAACTTTTATTTATCAAACATCATTTTGGGTTTAAATCTTGAAAATTCACTCTTCTCCCTCTCTCTTGTTATCTATAGATAAGTTTCCTTAAACTCTTTGTTCACACATAACCTATTGAGCTTATTGTATTCGCATTCATAGTATAATTTGGGGTTGTGAGTTTGTGACATTGAGAGTGAGTTTAATTGTGTTCTCATTTATTATAGAGAATAAATTTATATTTATGAGCTTCATTGTGAGTTGCACATTGTATTACACTTAGACACCAAGAGAAATGGTTGGTGAGAGACTAGGTCAGTTCCAAGAGGAGTGGGGTCGGTAGTAAAGCCTAGTGAGAGGTGGTAATTCTGAACTCTTGAGAAAGGTGACATGTGCTAAGCCAACACTTAGAGGATGTGAAGTGTAATTGTAAGTGTGTAAGTTGTAAAGTTTTCGGTGAACTAGAAAATCGATTGTTGTATTGAGCCTAATTGTGAGGATTCACTTTGTAATATACTAGTACACCAAGAGGAGTGTTTGGTGAGAGATGGGGTCATCCCAAGAGGAGTGTGGTAGATGGTAATGCCTAGAGAGAAGTTATAATTCCTAACACTTGAGGGAGATATGGGCTAGAGACCAACATTTGAGGTGGTAGTTAGTGTAGTCACATTGTGAGATTATGAACATTGATCGGTGAGCGTTAAAAACCGACATTGTAAGGTGTAAATATTTTCAGGTGATCGTTGAAAACCTGGTGTGATAGTGGATTTCTCCCCGGGAGTCAGGAGCAGAGACGTAGGACTAAAGGTCCGAACTCCGTGATCATATTGCTTGTTTGAGTTTGCATTGGCGCACTCATTTTGTTCATCTTATTTAGTCATTGCCTCTTTGTTTATATTATCAACTATTTTGTTTACCCTTGTGTATATTACTTATCCTTACATATATCTTGTTGCTTATCTTATTTTCTAGGATATTTTTTAATTAGTTTTTATTTAGCATAAATCGGATTAGATTAGCCTAAACCCTGTTCACCCCCTCTAGGGTTCTTTCCTAGTGGTGTTAGGGTACTTTCAGTTGGCATCAGAGCACTTTCAATTAGTATCAGAACTTGGTGCTCTTTGATTTAAGGTCTAATCACCTTGAGTTAAAGATCTAAGTTATCTTTTTGTGCTAATCTAGTTTTGAGATTTATTGTAATCTTGCTTGCATATTTTTTTATTATGGATATGAGATTAGGCTATGATCCAAATGTTGCTCCTAGAATAGATAATTTCCCCTATGGCCAATGGTGTTCTAGATTTAATATATTTGTTAGATCTAGACATTTTGATTTATGGGAAATAATAGATTGTCCTTATATCGTACCCACTTCGGAGAAATCCAAGTGGAGTAAAAATGTTCATAAGATATTTACAATGAATAAGCTTTTGTTAGAATTTTTATGTAACGCTTTTGATTTATCTTTTTCTAACAAGTTTGTTCATTTTGATAGTGCTTACAATTTATAAAAATTTATAGAAACACATCAAGGGGACTTGGAGGCGATCCGAAAAGCTTTGGAGGCTTTCTCTTCAAGTTCCAATGGAGCATCATGCACACGGGCACTAGGCAATAGCCCTAGTGAGGTTTGCGAGTTCGAATCCATTAACGATTTATCTAGTGATGAACTTGCTTGTGCTAGTAAAAAATTATTACATACTTATAAAAAATTAGATAAAAAATTTATTGAATTGAAAAGCAAGCTTGTTAATTTAGAATCCGATCATGAGTTGCTAGGTTCCAAATTTGATGTCATTGCAAAAGAAAATATCTTGCTTAAAGAATATAATAACTTATTAAATTTGGAAAATAAAAAATTAACCTCATCCATTTCTAGCTTATAACTCATGAAAGAGATAATTCCATATTAAAAGTAAAGAACATAGAAAATGTTTTTAGTTCTTTTATAAATGACTATATATGTTCTACTTCTAATAAAAATTCATCTGTGCCTAATAATGAAGATTTGAATCTTGTGAATAAATGTATTTCTTCTTTAGATTCAACTTTAACTTTATGCATTGATAAGCATAAGAAGCTTATGAATATGTGTGCCAAATCTAAGTCTAAATCATCCACTCATTATGCACACATATATAGAAAAGTTTACAAATGCTCTATTTACGACCGAAAAGGCAATTTATCTAAATTTTGCTATGATGCACATAAACATAAGAATACTAATGCTCGTAAGAATACTAATGCTCATTGTGCATCTCATCAAGTTTTTTCATCACATGTACACACACATGCACAAAAAGTACATCATAAGCATGCTAATGTATATCATTGTGATTTTTGTGGTAGAATTGGTCACTTAGCGAAGTTTTGTTTTGATTTGCGAAAAGTTTCTAAATTGCAAAATATTTCATGTAGACAAACATTGTTTCAAAATATTTGATATTTGCAAAATAATCTTAAAAGACCATCTTTGTTTGCAAATGTTTCTCGTGCACATGTTTATGGTCAAAAAAAATCAAAAGGGCCTCTTTTATTGCACTTATTACAATCGGAAAGGTTATTTGCATAATTTTTGTTTTGACCATGTTCGTGCACCACATGCACCCAAAAGCCTAGGGCATTGAGCTTTCATGATAGGGGTCATGTCCCAAGACTCTTAGGTACCAAGAGTGATTAGGTACCGAAACTTGTTTCATCTTTAAGAACAAATGTTTTTGATTTTTTTCTTTTCATGTTCTTAAAGATGATTTTTGGTTTTTCAAATCCATAACTCATAATTCTTGTGTGTTTTTGTAATCTAATTTTGAACTATGAAGATTTGTTTTGAGTTGTTCTTTTGGATTCATTGTAAATCACTAATCTGATGATATTTATGTGTTTGTACTTATGTATCATCTTTTTGTGCTTTATAATGTATTCTATATGTGGTTTGATCAAGTTTTACAAAAAAGATTTCTTTATTGATCAAACATCATTTTTGGTTTAAATCTTGATTTATGATTTCATTTGAGTGATTTGTTTTCATTTGAAAACTTTTATTGATCAAACATCATTTTGGGTTTAAATCTTTAGCATTCACTCTTCTCCCTCTCTCTTGTTATCTATAGAGAAGTTTTCTTAAACTCAATTCTATTTATTTATTGTTTTGAATCTAATTTCCATAAGCTAGATTTTATTATTGAGTTTAATTATTTTATTGATACTTTTTGTTCACACACAACTTATTGAGCTTATTGTATTCGCATTCATAGTATAATTTGCGGTTGTGAGTTTAAGACATTGAGAGTGAGCTTAATAGTGTTCTCATTTATTGTAGAGAACAAATTTATATTTATGAGCTTCATTGTGAGTTGCACATTGTATTACACTTAGACACCGAGAGAAGTGGTTGGTGAGAGACGGGGTAGGTTCCAAGAGGAGTGGGGTCGGTAGTAAAGCCTAGTGAGAGGTGGTAATTCCGAACACTTGAGGAAGGTGACATGTGCTAAGACAATACTTAGAGGATGTGAAGTGTAATTGTAAGTGTGTAAGTTGTAAAGTTTTTGGTGAACTAGAAAACCGATTGTTGTATTGGGCCTAATTGTGAGGATTCACTTTTTAATACACTAGTACACCAAGAGGAGTGTGTGGTGAGAGATCGGGTCGTCTCGAGAGGAGTGGAGTAGGTTATAATATCTAGAGAGAGGTTGTAATTCCTAACACTTGAGGAAGACACGGGCTAGAGACTAACACTTGAGGTGGTAGTTAGTGTAGTCACATTGTAAGATTGTGAATGTTGATCGGTGAGCATTGAAAACTAATATTTTTAGGTGTAAACGTTTTCGGGTGATCATTAAAAACCCGGTGTGATAGTGGATTTCTCCCCGGGAGTGGGGAGAGGAGACGTAGGACGGAAGGTCCAAACTCCGTGATGATATTACTTGTTTGAGTTTGCATTAGCGCACTCATTTTCTTCATCTTATTTAGTCATTACCTCTTTGTTTATATTATCCACTATTTTGTTTACCCTTGTTTATATTACTTATCCTTACATATATCTTGTTGCATATCATATTTGCTAGGATTTTTGTTAATTAGTTTTTATTTGGCATAAATCGGATTAGATTAGCATAAACCCTATTCACCCCCTCTAGGGTTCTTTCCTAGTGACATTAGGGTACTTTCAATTGATATCAGAGCACTTTCAAAATGCTCCTCCTATCTATAAGGCTCCTCCTAACTATGTGCACAAATTAGGAGATTTCTCTCCCCCTTTGTCACCATCAAAAATAGGGTAAAAAATTACAATATGCATGTAAAAACCCACACAATGCACCTCAAGTATTGGCTTACCCGTGTCATATTCCTCAAGCATTCGAAATTACTACCTCTCACTAGGCTTTACTACCGACGTCATTCTTCTTGGAGTTGACACCGATCTCTCACCTCTACACTCCTCTTGGTACTCGTGTGTGCTTAAGCATGGTATGTCATTGAGTGCGTAAAGGAAAATAGGAGGCTATGAAAATGGCAATCAAAACAAACAAACAAACAAAGTCAAACAATGCACATGCCCAAACCATTTCTTATGCGACAAAAATCTTCTTTACTAAGAGGCTTGGTAAAGATATCCCCTAATTTAGATTTAGTATTAATATAAATAAGAGATACATCTTTCCGCTCTACATGGTCACATAAGAAATGATGGCGTACATCTATATGTTTGGTTCTAGAATGCAAAGCAGAATTTTTTGAAATATTGATAGCACTAGTATTATCACAAAAAAATTTTGTATCTTAAAAATGCAAGTTGTAATCAACCAAATTTTATTTCATCTATAAAAGTTGTACACAATACAAGCCGACGGCAATGTATTCCGCTTCCATAGTATACAAGGAAACACAATTTTGTTTCTTGGATGCCCAAGAGATAAGAGAGTTACCTAAAAATTAACATGTACCACTCGTACTATTGCGATCTACCTTACAACTGGCAAAGTCGGCATCACAAAAACTATAAAGATCAAAAGAAGTGTTTTTTGGATAAAATAAACCAAGATCTATTGTGCCATTAAAATATTTGATAATTCGTTTAACCGCAATCAAATGAGACTTTTTAGGAGAAGCTTGAAAACGTTCACATGCACAAACACTAAACATGATATCCGGTCTACTAGCGGTAAGGTAAAGGAGACTACCTATCATACCTCGGTAAAGCTTTTGGTCTACTTCCTCACCACTAGTATCCACATTAAGCTTGATATTTTTACTCATGGGAGTTGGAGCATGCTTGAGCTCTCTAATCCGAATTTTTTTACTAATTCTCTAGCATATTTGCTTTTAGAAACGAAAATCCCATCATTAGATTGCTTGACTTGGAGACCGAGAAAGAATATAAGCTCTCCCATCATGCTCATCTCAAATTGGTCTTGCATAAGTTTTAAAAAGTCCTTGCACAAAGATTCATTAGTAGCACCAAAAATAATATCATCAACATAAATTTGAACTAAAAGGAAATCATTTTTTTGTTTTCTAACAAAAAGAGTATTATCAATTTTTTCTTTAAAAAAAAACTATTTTCAATTAGAAAACTAGAGAGGCGAGCATACCAAGCTCTAGGAGCTCGTTTTAACCCATATAAAGCCTTTTGGACCCGATAAACATGATTAGGAAAAGAATGATTCATAAAACCAGGGGTTGCTCAACATATACTTTATCCTCTATAAAACCATTTGAAAAAACACTTTTAACATCCATTTGAAATAGTTTGAAATCTTTAAAACTAGAAAAGGTTAAAAATATCCTAATAGATTCTAATCTTGCAACCGATGTATCATAGTCTATGCCCTCCTCTAGATTGTATCCTTAGGCAACTAAACGAGCTTTATTTCTAGTCACTATGCCATGTTCATCAAGTTTGTTTTCAAAAACCCATTTAGTTCTAATAACATGAACATTATTAGGTCTAGGAACTAATTTTCAAACATTATTTCTTTAAAAATTATTTAGTTCATCATGCATTACTGAAACCCAAAACTCATCTTTTAAAGCATCATTGATCTTTTTTAGGTTCTATTTGGGATAAGAATGCTACATTACCACATTCGCTCATTACTTTTGAGCGAGTCAAAATGCCTTTGGATGAACTTCCTATAATTTGGTCCTTTGGATAATCCGGTACAAATTTCCAAGCCTTGGGGAGTTCTTCTTTATTTTGTTCGTTTTTGCTTTCCCCATCATTTGGTGCTTCCGTTGAGGGTTTATTATTTAGTTGCAAGAGCTCCATTTCTCCCTCAATCTCATCATCATCATCCCTAGGAAAACTATCTTGCAAACCAATATTAGATTCATCAAAAGTAACGTTTATAGACTCTTCAACAACGAGTGTTCGCTTGTTAAAAACCCTATAAGCCTTACTTCTAGATGCATATCCCAAAAATATACCAATATTAATTTTTGAATCAAATTTATCATGATGGTCTTTAGTATTTAAGATAAAACATTTACAACCAAAAATATAAAAATATTCAATATATGGAGTTTTGCCAAAACAAGAGTTCATAAGGAGTTTTCTTAAATTTAGGTCTAATTAAAACACGATTTAAAACATGGCAAGCCATATGCACGGCTTTCGCCCAAAAATACTTAGGCAAATCAAAAGTATTTATCATTGTGTGTGTCATCTCTTGTATGGTGTGATTTTTTCGTTCAACAATACCATTTTGTTAAGGTGTACTAGGAGTAGAAAACATATGAGTTATACCATGATGAACACAGAATTCATCAAAAAATTTATTTTGAAATTCACCACCATGATCACTCCTAATTTTAACAACTTTCTAATCTTTCTCATTTTCAATTCTTTTTATAAAATAAGAAAAATCTTCAAAACATCCATCTTTATTTGTAAGAAAAATTACCCATGTAAAACGTGAGAAATCATCAACAATAATAAAAACATAGTATTTACCCCTAGAGAGACAACATGCATGGGTCCAAAGAGATCAAGATGTAATAATTGTAAAGGTTTAGAAGTGGATACCTCATTTATGGATTTGAAGGAATTCTTAGTTTGTTTACCTTTAGCACATTCCTCACAAGTAGAATCATTAATATATGTTAGATTTGGTAGCCCTCTTACTAAGTTCTTCTTAGATAGCTTAGATATTACCTCCATGTTAGCATATCCAAGTCTCTTGTGCCAAATCCAAGGATCTCTATCCACCGCGGCAAGGCACTCTACATCTTAATCTATTAGCTCATTCATCTCAAAAATAAAAACATTAGATCTTTTAAAAGCAACAAAAATGATTTTATCATTCATACTAACAATATATTTATCCGTTTTAAAAGAAATGTCAAACCCTTTGTCACTTAATTGACTAATGCTAAGAAGGTTGTGATTTAGTTCTTTAACAAAATAAACATCATCAATTTTGGAAGAGGGTATCTTACCAATATTACCAATACCTACAATTTTACCTTTCTTAACACTACCAAAGGAGACATTGCCTTCTTCATTCCTTGATAATATTACAAATAGTTCCTTATTTCTCGTCATGTGATGTGAGCAACCACTATCAAGGTACCACAACTCCTTACGTCTTGTGCGAGACGTTCCCTACATATGAAGAAGTTGTAGAACCTTTAGGTACCCAAACTTTGGGTCCTTGAATGTTAGTATTTTTGGTACCCTTAGGTACGCACATTAACTCATAATGATCAATATTATTTTTTATCCTACAATGAGTAGAGATATGACCAAATTTCATGCAATATGTGCACAAAAACATTTTCTTGTATGTAGGAGCATGAGATTGCTGATATCATTTTCTATCAAAATGATGATGACTAGAGTAAGCATGATTAGATTTAATTCTATTATTTTCAATTACTAATCTATTTTAGATCTTAGTTGTTTGTTTTTAAAGTCTAGATCTCCTATCATTTCTTCTTTTAGAGCAAGAGAGGATTTTAGTTGCTCAAACTTAGAGTCATAAGAAACATGTAATTTTTTGAATGAGGAATATTCTTTTGCTAATCTTTTAAATTCAAAATTTAATTCTTCTAAAGCCACTTCTAGTTCATATTGCATATAAAGAGATTCACTTTCGGTTTCGGATTGTACCTCATCTTCATGAGCCATGAAACAAATGTTTAGGTCATGAAGAGCAATCTTGGCACCCTCATCATCGCTATCTGAATCGCTTGGTTTGCATTCATTCCAGCTGGCATATATAGCCTTCTTCTTCTTGTACTTCAAATACTTCTCCTTAAGCTTAGGACAATCCTTGGCTAAGTGTCCCGGTTCGTTGCATTTGAAGCATTTACCTATAGAGAAGGAAATTTGTTGTTAGATCGATTCTTAAAATTTTTATTTATTTTGATTAATGTTGATATACTTCTAGAGAGGTGCCACTTCTCTAAAGACATCAACTTCACTATCTGAGGAGGATGAATAATCAATTGCTCCCTTGAGTGCAATAGACTTTGATTTTTGGGGTGGCTCCTCAGTTACTTTTGGGGTTGCTTCTTCCTTCCCCTTGATCTTCTTTTCATGGACCTTGAGCTTGCCAATGAGACCATCAAGAGTGAGAGTTGAGAGGTCATGAGCTTCTTTGATGGCCGTGGCTTTAGGTTCCCAAGTCGGCATCAAAGAGCGAAGAATCTTGTAATTCATCTCTTGATTTTCCAAGACCTTGTCAAGACCATGTAATTTATTTATAATGTTAGTGAATCGAGAAAACATAGAATTGATAGATTCATTTGGAAACATTTTAAAAAGTTCATAATCATGCATGAGTCCACTAATCTTGGACTCATTTACTTGGGGGTTCCTTCATGAGTGATGAATAACTTCTCCCAAATTTTGTGTGTGGTTGCACATGTAGAAACTCTCTTATATTCATTGGAGGTAAGACCACAAATTAGTGCATTCATGGTCTTAATATTAAGGTTAGCTAGGTTCCTCTCATCCTCAGTCATTTCACTACTAGGCTTCTTGACATATTTTTTTTCCATAATGTCTAGGATATAAAGGTCAATACATTGTAAATAAATCCTCATCCTAACTTTCCAATAGGTAAAATTGCTACCGGTGAAAAGGAGTGGCCTTGTGGTGGATTGTCCTTCTAACATATGCATATTCATTGAAGCCTCTATTTAGATCTTTTCTCTAAAGGGTTTAAGCCCAACAAAAGTTGAGACATTGCTCTGATACCAATTGAAAGGCCCTAGAGGGGGTGAATAGGATTAATGAATAATGAATATGCAATTAAAAGATTTTCCAACAAATCACAAACAATTATGAAGTGCAATAACAATAAAAGAGAGTAGGGGTTAAAAATAGTTAGCCAATTGATGACGCGCGGTATGTTCACGAGGTTCGGTCCTCTGACCTACATCCCCGCTCCCCACTCTCGAGAAGAAATCCACTAACACACCCGGTTTGGAAGCTAGAATTTCTCTACACAACGATCTCCACCGAGATCTCACAACCACACAGTAGATCTCCATGAGATCAAGCTCACAACAGTTACAAATAGAAGAAAACTCTCTCCTACAGTAGCCCTATGGCAAGAGAAAAAGATTGCAAGTGAAGCTTGGGATGTGAGATTTGAAAGTATGAAAATAAATGAAAGTTGAAGCTCTTTTGAACAAGAAACACAAACTCAATAGTTTTTTCAATGCTTTCTTAGTTACTGAAGTTAGGGGTTGGTGGGTATTTATAAGAAGTGAAGATGACAGCCAAGCCCCAAAGAAACAGACAAAATACCCCAAAATCGAGAAATATGATGCACAGAACTAGCCGTTGGAGGCTTATCAGTCGACTGACGGGTTTCATTAGTCGAATGAGGAGCTGATTGTTACATGCAGTTTTTAGCTCATCAGTCGACTGACACGATCATTAGTCGACTGATGATATCATTAGTCGACTGGTCAGTCGACCAAATAAGAAGCAGAAACTTTTGGCAATTCTGGCATGTTTTATCAGTCGACTGATCTCATGTATTAGTCGACTGATGAGATCATCAGTTGACTGTTCAGTCGACCAATAAAAAATAAAAACTTTTTAAGATTCTGGGGAGTTTTATCAGACGACTGATTTCAATCATCAGTCGACCGATAATAGTTTTTCATCCAGTATAGGTTTTGAAAATGAGTTTCAAATATCTTTTAAAAATAGTAAATAAATTCTAAAAAATATGAAACTTTGGAAATATTTTATAAACATAATAAAAAACTTGTTTGAAAAGGAATTTTACAAAAAGGTCCTCATATTTGTGAAAATCATTGTTTTAGCAAAAATGCCAAAATACGAGTATTGAAGCTGTGTAAGTGTGTTATCCCAAGAGCTTCAAATGTAATCAATAAGCTACTTGCCCACATTAAGTACTAGAGAGAAAATAAAATAGCAAATATCCCTCACGTATAAGTACATGACTTGAGTCTTGATATTTACGTCTATGTTGATGAAGCTTATCATGTATGTAGTGATCTTAGAAAGCTTTACTTCATCACTTTTCCTCCACCTCTTTAGATATCATCATTGTAGCTCATATTCCATCTAATCCTCCAACAATGATACTAATGAATTGTAATCTACAATATAGCTTAATAAACAATTAGCACCAATAATGGTGTTTGTGAATCATCATCAAATCAAAAAGGCTAACATATTGCACCCTCGTTTGTCTCCTTTGTGAGTTATTCGGGAAGAACCAATATCCTCCTTTGTGGGAATTAATGCTTTGAAAGATGTGTTTTGCTTGGCCAACGCACGTCTTAAGGAAAATGGGGTGATTTATGCTATATTACACTCCATAGGGCGGGGTATATTGTCATATTATTTGCATGATGATGTACATTATCCCTCACGTGCAAAACAGTTGAAATCGTCTCACCAATTTATAAGACATTGACTCTATCTCGCAGATTCATGAGATGAGTTTCACTTCTTGGAAATTTTTCTTACTGCTTGTTATCGGTTTCAGTTGACTTTCCTCCGGACGTATTCCCGCCTTACGCATCGTGTGGTGGTAGTCGGAAGACCTTCACTACTACTACTGACACACTGCTCATTGCTGTTACTCATCAGTTTAATCCGGACGGGCCTAAAGAGATTCTTCAGCTAATATGATATGGGGATCATCGTACACTACGATGGTTGATTACCGACGTCCCACTTACTAGAGATCCCAGTTCTACCTAGGCTTTGAAGAAGTTGGATTATTTATTCGGTGATCATGTGGAAGATCCGAATATGCTGACCCTCGAGGATGAGCATTGGCTAAACAACGATGGTAGAAATTCACTATATATTCCTTCTATTCCTTGCCAGTACTCATTTCCACACCTAAAGATGCAAGCCGTGAAGCGGGAGATGTCTTGGCATCTCACAGATGATCATGAGCGAGTCCATTGTTGATACATTACCCAACAGAAGACTCCGGGTTCTGATGGACATAATTACATTCGTGGCCTTCAAGCAGGAATCTTAGGACTTAATACAGCACTGCCGGATGAACTGTCGATAGCTGCTAATACATTGAGAAATCGGTTTACTAGACTTAGGGGGAAACTCCCTAAGAAGGATTATAGGTGCTATGGTTGGGTTCACTCGCCGGCAAAGAAGTGGTAGACTCGTATGACGAGCTATGTTCTTGGGCATTGGGGTAATGAACTGAAGTACAGTGGATTATATGCATCGATACGGGCCACTATGTACGGATTGTCGATCAGCAAACACCACTTCTTAGCATTGATGGAGCTTTATAATCCGGATACCAATACTTTCTTGACCCGTAATGGAGAGTTAGGGTTAGCTCTTCATGAGATGCAGAAAGTTTCTGGACTTCCGATGGGTGATTATTCACATCAGGAGTATTTTTCTTCCAACTAGAAGTTGAGGCAGTTGAGGAAAGCTTCCTCTGATATGTACGACACGTTTTGGGATCTTACGTGTCACTATCAGACGGCTCTAGTTAGCATAAACCCTATGGTGAAGAAGAAGATACAGATAAGCCTAAAAAAATTTACTAATTATTTGTTTCAGCATCTAGAGAGCAATACCAGTGAGGTGGCTTGTGAGTTAGCCCCTCTGACTCCTTCGGAGATCAACGACCTTATTGAGAAGAAAGGTGCTCAATCATTCACTACTTCTGCTATTGAGGGCCAGTCTCCAATGGGGACCATGTTCCGTATATCCTTGTAACATGCATAAAAGCAGATTCAGCCCATGACTCTTCTGGCGGGATATCTTGCTATTTGGTTGAAGAAGTACGCCGTCCCTTATTAATTTTCCGACGCTTTACCGATAGAAGTTCTCTTCTCGACCATCCAGCTAGCTTATAGGAAGGATCTCTCTTTACTTTCGGTGATGGTTGTTGATTTTCACTATGTACTTAGATACCTAGTTGATGGCTTTACACAAGTGGGGACCAAACCATCGACCAAGATCCCTTTCATCAAGGTTAAGCTCCCGTATGCATATTTGATGACATAGCTCATCCTTCATCGCCCCGATTTGATGTCAGCATCAAGCGTCGCTAATACCTCCGTGCCCCTTCTGTAATTATTAGAAGAGGGCAAATGGTTTTTGAAGATTTTTACTGAGGCAAAGCAAGAGCTTCAGATCCACAAGTGTTAGGAATTCTTTAAGTGTTTTCCTCATTTCTCTGGCCTTTATGATGAGGTATTGATTGATGAAGAGAAGCCATGAATAAGCCATTCTTCCCTTGATGTGGGATGTTTCCGATAGTTGGTGAATATCCACCCTGGGTATCTCGTCTTTCGGGTGAAAGGATGTTGCCATATAGAGCCTTATTTACCTTGTCGGTTTGCTTGTCAGTTTGGTTTTATTTACTTATCCTAACATGATGACTCTTGTTACCCCAGGTGGGATGGTTGAAGAAGAAGAGCCTCTTATTTCTGTCACGTGAGATCCCGCTCCGCTACTGAGGCTTCTGTACAGATTAAGGTGCATGCCAAATCCAAGCACGAGAGACTTGCTACCCACATGGAGGCTCGATCCCCGATGCGGAAGAAGACGGTGCGTAAGTCATATGCCAATCTGCACGCTCGTGATGTAGAGTTACGTAGCAATGTATCCACTGGTGGGAAAGGAGGTAATGCTTCACTGCTATATGGCCTTTAATTAGTCCTCTTATGGATTCTTCGGACTTAATCATGTCTTGTGTTTTTAAGGGGTCGTGGAGAAGGTGAAATCCCGTACGACTCTATCTTCTCCAACTTTACCCATTTCGAGGGCCCGAACTTCGTGTAGCAGATGTGTGAGGCTATTGATGAAGAGTTCGTGCATGCTGAGGTTGGTGAAGGTGTTAGCCAGGGTACCAGTGTTGATTCGAGGATTCTAAGTCTAGGTATATCTAACACCAGTAGTACACTATTCAAGTGGTAATTAAGGGAGTTAAGCAATTCAAAACTTGTTTCCCCTTTAATCGTTTCCGTGCTTCATTCTCTTTTAGACAAATTAAAGAATGCGGGCACGAATGTCGGGGTAACAGAATCTGCTACTACTGGTAGAGGTGAATCTGATTCCCACAATTGTGAATTCTAGCTTCTTTCTCTCTGCTCAACATATAGGCTCTTGTGTAGATGCCACAATGGAGGGACCGATTGAGGAAGAAGTTTTCCATGGTGTGGACACCGGAGGATCGAGCGAACATACATTTGTCTCAGCACCGAGCTTCTCAGGATTTGATCACTTGCTCGTTGATATGTTGGTAGAGCAAACCACTCGTGAGATTGCAGGACCATCCATTGAGGGTGGTTCATCTGTGGGTATGCATCTAATCCAGAGATCATCATTCTTCATTTGTTAATTTCTTTTACTTTTACTTAACCGTAGGGAGTTTTAATTGTAGGAATAGCTACTGGGGCCGATACAACTACAATCATTAGCGTTTCTAATCAGCCTAAGAGTTCCATCCCTTCCTCATTAGAGGGAGTCGTGGATACAGCTCAGCCACCTAGTTCTTAGTTTTAGACTATTGTCCGATGGTTACAGACGTTGTAAGATCATCCGGAGGAGTCGATATGCAGATGACTGTTATGTCTACCACAACTCCGTTAGTTCCCAAGGTAGGATTGGCCGAGCCAAGCACAGAGTGTTGAACTAAAGGGACTTCAGCTGGCGCTGGTAAGTTCATAACTTGCTCTGAGTTTCCAAACAATATTGCAGAATTTTTATCCCTCTGCAAAACTATTTGTAGGGCTTCCATCATCCCCATACGAGCGCATCATGACTTTGTTGTCTGATAATGAACCAAGCAAAGATACATTCTGTATGGATCTCGACAGTTGTGGGCAGAATGATTAAGAAGATCCTTCATCATGGGTATTACATTAATTAGTTTAGGCGATCTCTCGCCCGCCATATGACGATGATTAGAGAGGAGGGATACTCAGAGTTAGTTGATTCCCTCACTGCAGATTTTGCTGTATTGGAACGTGAGATCCAAGAGTTAGGGGAGTTGAAGGCTAAAGGCGCGTATTCTTTTGTGTCTACTCAGTTGGAGTTTGAGTCGAAGCAATAGCATGACACCAGAGTATCTATTGTGAGTGAACTTCAGTCACAGGAGGGCTATGTTATGCAGATGATGGCCAATCTCTCGAGGAAGGACAAGGCTAGGGCTGAATTACTTAGCTCTATAGCCTTAGTCGATGAGGAGATAGCTGATCTTGAAAAGGCTTTGAAGTACGCTAGAGAATCTCGTGTCATTCTTGAAGACAAACTAGCAGACACCGAAAACTCCCGAAGACAGGCACTTGATAAGCTGGAGCCTGCACAGAAGAACCTGGCCAGGTTAAGAAGTGAAGCTACAAAGATACTAGGCACTTCTGAAGAATCCATCCGAGCTAATCTACAGGCTAAGCTTGAGCAGACTTATGTAGATAAGCTCTCTAGGTTAGAACTTCATATTCTCAGTCGTAGACTGCATTCAGATTGATAACCCTCGCTCTTGTATCTTCATTTTGATTGGACTTTATTAATGAAAACAAAGTCTTTTACTTAGCACATTTCTCTTATTATTATGGTTTTCATCCCATCTAGGACAAATAATGACAATACTTGAAGGATTTTTTGGCAAACCCTCAGCCGTCGACGGATTTGGTGTGTCTTTACCGTTTACTGTTAAAATCGGACTAGCATACAGATTGTTTAAGTCCGTTCCGCATGTAACATTGTGCTAAAAGAATGAATTTGTTTAGACTTAGTACTATTATTTTGAATACCAAGACTTAATCATCCCTCGCAGGATGCACATAAGATTTTTGGCAAACCCTCAGCCCTCAACGGATTTGACACGCCTTTACCGATTACCGTTTGAATCGGGCAAGTATGTGAATTGTTAAAATTAGTTTCACATGTAAAGTTGCGCTAAGAGAATAAACTCTCTTAGATTTGATGCTATGATTTTGAAAACATAGACTTTATTGTTTTCACGGGAACGGATCACCCAGCAACGTGTGTTAGGCATAGACTTATCTCTATTTAGGGATCGAAATAAATTCCCCCAGACATGAATTCTAATGTGCTTTTCATGGAGAAAGGTTAACCGACAACGCGTGTTAGACGTAGACTTGTCTCGATTTAGGGATCAAGATAAATTTTCCCAGACATGAATTTTGGTGTCCTTTTCATAAAGAAAGGTTAACTGGCAACACGTGTTAGGCATAGACTTATCTCTATTTATGGATCGAGATAAAATTTCCCGTACGTGTAAGGCACGGATTTGGCGTTATTAATAACGCCCTACCACGATGTCAAATACGTGGACTTTCATCCTTTTCATGGTAAAAGACTAACCGACAACGCGTGTTAGTCGTAGGCTTATCTCTACATAGGGATCGAGATAAAATCCTCCAGAATGAATTCTGGTGTTCTTTTCACGGAGAAAGGTTAACCGATAATGTGTGTTAGACGTTGACTTATCTCTACTTAGGATTCAAGATAAAATTCTCCGTACGTGTAAGGCACAGATTTTGGCATTATTAATAACAGCCTGCCACGTTGTCGAATACGTAGGCTTTTGTCCTTTTCACGGTAAAAGACTAACCGGCAATACATATTAGGCGTAGGCTTATCTCTACTCTGGATTTGAGATAAAATCCCCCAGAATGAATTATGGTGTCTTTTTCGTGGTGAAAGACTAACCGGCAATGCGTGTTAGATGTTAACTTATCTCTACTTAGGATTCGAGATAAAATTCCCCATACGTGTAAAGCATGGATTTTGGCGTTATTAATAATGGCCTACCACGATATCGAATACATGGGCTTTTGTCCTTTAAATGGTAAAAGACTAACCGGCAACACGTGTCAGGCGTAGATTTATCTCTGTTTAGTAGTCGAGATAAAGTTCCCCATGCAAGAGAGGCATGTTTTTGTGACGTTGAGAGATTATATCTTCTATTGGGGCGAAGACGAACCCGATGCTGGAGAGGAAGAATTTTATATTCTATCTCCAAGTCTTCTTTTGGGGTAAAAACGAACCATATGCTAAAGAGGAAGAAATTTATATTCTATCTCTAGGTCTTCTTTTGGGTTAAAGACGAACCAATACTGGAGAGAAAGAATTTTATATTCTATTCCAGGTTTTCTTTTGGGGTAAAGACGAACCCGATGCTGGATAGGAAGAATTTTATATCCTATCTCTCGATCTAAAGACAAATTTCTTGTTTATCAAGATGATGCTGGAGAGGAAGAATTTTATATTCTATCTTCTGTTGAAAAAGAAACTCAAAGAGGGATGTCCACTTTGAGAATCTGAAAAGGTGAAACTAAGAGTGGGATCTTCATTCCGAGAATCAAAGATATCTGGATAACCTAACATTTATAGGATTGGTTACTCGACCTGAAGACAAATTTCTCATTTATCAAGATGAAATTCCAACTTTGGTATAAACCATAGGAATGTTTAACCAAGCGGGGGCTTAGGACGATCCTAACTTTTATAGGTTTGATCGTTCAATTTGGGTGGATGCCTTCCATTCATCTAAAGGGATTTCTTAAAAGTGGACCTCTCATTTATTGAAGGAATCAAGAGGGGATTTTAGCTTTAGTCCTAACTGTAGGAAGGTTTGACCAAGAAACAGTGTGAGTGGAAATACAAATAATAGTGAGAATGTTGATTTGTACAAATCACTCGGTGGGGGTTTTCGGTGTCAAAAGTCTAGGGCATCACACGAATAGGTTTGATAATTGTCATGGATCAACAGATTAAAATTTCAAGTGTTGTGTTAGGACTTTAATAGTGGGAGTGTTAAGTACACAGACACAGTGAGAGTTTGGATGGACTCAGCCGAAAGAATTTTGGTGGACCCACTGTCAGTTAACTTGATCAGTGAGGGACTTTACGGTGGAGGACCGTGAATCAAGCACTCCACATGTGCATCATGGGAGTTTCGTTAGGGTAGAATAGTCAAATGAGGTCATTGAATCTCATCTCAACGAAAGAGTGCTCAGAAAGTCATAGTGGGAGGGTTTTAACTATCTTGAAAATGATTAAATAACCACAATGAGAAGATCTTAATTATTTTATTATGATTAAGAATGAATTATTCGGATAAATGGTCTCTATACGGGATAATCAGCTAATCTTGGGTTATCCTTAAAAATATCATGGATAGCATTCTCCAAGAACTTCCTATTAAATAGGTTATCCTGAACGTACTATGGATCTAGGGTCGACCTAATAATAAGTTATAAGAGGTCTCTGCTGTTAGACCCTAGAGTGGGGGGTGATTAGGGTCTTATGCTAATCTAATCCGATTAAAAACTAATTCAAATATTATTCTTGCAAGATGGATATACAATATGTTATGAGCAAGAATATGCAATATGAACAAAAAGATATATCCTATATGGTGAAATATATGCAAGGATATATAAACTAGAGTGATAGTGCACAAATAGACAACTGCAAACAAACGATATGATCACAGAGTTCGGACCTTCCGTCCTACGTCTCTACTCCCCGCACCTAGGGGGAAATCCACTATCATAACCGAGTTTTCTATGCTCCCTCGAATAACATTTACACCTCACACTCGGATTTCTAGTTTACCGAAAACTTTACAATCTCACACTCTTACAATCCTACTTTACACCCTCTTAAGTGTTGGTCTCTAGTCCGTATCTCCCTCAAGTGTTAGAAATTATAAGCTCTCTCTAGGTATTGTTACCTACCCCATGCCTCTTGGGACGATCTCGTCTCTCACCACATACTTCTCTCGATATACAAGTGTATTACAATATGAATCTCACAATTAAGGCTCACAAATACAAATTTGTTCTTTATAACAGATGAGAACTCAATTAAGCTCACTCTCAATTGTTACAACTCCCCACAACCCAATTATACAATGTATGCAAATACAATAAGCTTAATGGTTGTGTGTGTAAGCAATGAGAAAATCAATCATAAACTCAATGTAAACCCTAACTTGATAAAAATGATAAACAACAAATAATTAATACAAAGCTAGTATTGAGTTTAGAAATTCTTCTCTAAAGAAACAAGATGGAGAGATGGATTAAGATGAAGCTTAAACAATGCAGATGATCTCCTCCACTTATGGAAACTTCTTAACAAACCAAACAAGCTTTAAACCAAACTTAAAGACACTTAAACACACTTAAACACCCTTTAAAAACTTGTTTAAACTTTTCTTTTGTTAGTTTGAGAGTTGAAGGCAGTAGGGTATTTATAGGAAGAGAAGGTATCAGCCAAAACCTAGAGAAATCCAAAAAAAATCTCCCAAAAACCAAGAAACAGATTCTGTACAAAACTAGTCATTTGACAGGCTGTCAGTTGACTGACGGGCGGCACCAGCCGACTGATAAGCTGAACATCGTATTAAAATACGAGCTTATCAGTTGACTGCCAAATATTTTCAGTTGACTAAAAAACTTCAGTCGACTGGTCAGTCAACGAAAACAGAACAGAGACTAAATGAAGATTCCAGGTACTTTCTTCAGTCGACTCATCAGTCGACTGACTCCATCACTCGACTGATCAGTCGACTGATAACATGTTATCAACCTGACATGATTTTAAAAATGAGTTGCAATGCTCTGTTAAAAATAATAAATAAATTCTAAAAAATATAAAACTTTGGAAAATGATTGTAGACATGATAATGAACATGCTACAAAATAGTCCAAAACATGTAAATATAAAATACTTGTTTTTGACATTTGACATAAACCATGTTTTAAAACTTTATAAACTTGATTTTATAGACTTGAAGAAAGATGTAAACTATTGTTATGAAGTCTATAAACAATAAATATAGTATTTTAACAAAATACACATATAATGTACTAAAACGTGAGATTTCATTGAATTAAATAGACTTGATATAGATAAAATCATATATAGGCATATAAACATGAAATAAGTATGAATTTTCCAATCATATTTATCTGTTTCATATTTGAACTTGAACCAAAACAAAAACACTAAATATGAAAGATGTGATTTCATATTTATATAAACTTGAAAACCAATAACATGTATGTATATATATAACTATATATATACATAGAAACCAAA
>BQKN01066769.1:199157-222848 GCA_022839385.1 Asparagus kiusianus
TATATATATATATATATATATATATATATATATATATATAACTAAAAAGTGTATGTGTGTATATGATATTGAGCTTAAAGTACTAACACACATAATATATAAACCTAAACTAAATTACCCAAGCTATCTAGATCTTCGATGAAGCTCAACTTGGTAAACTTGCGAATGAAACTTGAACTTGAATCTTTAACTTGAATTGCAAAGCTTCAAGCACTATTTCGCCAACCTCCATTGGATATGATCATGAATGCTTGATTCCATCCATCCTCCAACTTATCGTTTGTCTACAATAAATAGAAATACACAAAAACTAGACAAATAACATTAGTGGTAAATTATTTGTTAAACATCATCAAAACAAAGAGGCCAACATCTGCATCGATCACATAGCAGTGACCTCTGATTTTAATCTCCGAGCTGGCACTTCACTCGAATTTTACCCAATGGACTAGATCCACTAGTGTTAAACCCGTAGAAAACAGTGCCTATGGATGCTAACTTTCTAGTGGGAATTCTGAGATTGTACATCAATCGGAGTAGCATAATGCTGACAGCGGAACTTGGATCGACTTGGATCTAGTTGACAACGCTAGAACCAATATATCTGGTGAAATACAATGGTCTATCGTGCTTCGAATTCCTTAGTTGCATGTCCTCCTTGGTGAAAGTGAAGCATTGGAATTGTTTGACCGCAAGGTTGCAATGTTAAGCTGACTACTCTGGTTCTTCAGGGATCGGCTTGATCTGAGTGAGGAACATACCAGAATCGGCTAAAGCTTCTTGCAAAGCCTCCTGGGTGTCTTTAGATAGACACAGTAACTCATATAGAGTTATCCTCGCTAGGATGTTAGCCAGTTAGGCCATAACATCGAAGCAGTATGGAACGTTCGAACTTCCCAATTTGTCTCTCCCAATCGGACGATTGAATAAAGACTGCTTTGGGTTCTCAACCTCTTAGTGCTGGGGCTCTTTACCCTTCTTTTTAGCTACACTTCCTTTTGTTAAGGAGTTTCTTTAGAAGGTTTGGTATTGGTGGTAACCACCCCCTACTCAGCTTGATCAGACACTTTGGGATAGTTGAATCGATACTCGTTCCCACTTCTAGTGGCAAAAACTTCATGCTCATCGTCGAAAAGTGGGAAAGTGAGGATCCCTTCGTCATTTTCCTCCAGAATTGTTATGGTTGCTCAACAAGATTTCCCTTTGCCCTTGGATTTGGATTTCTTCTTGGAAGAAGACTCTGTCCATTGCTCATCTTGAAGTAGATCAGGATAAACCCAAAGGATTTCGTCGTTAGAGACTATGTGGTACTAGGCTTTTTTGCATTGCCTGTGAGGGTCTTCATTGATAGTCATCATCTCTATTTTCATCATGAGTTCTGGCGAAACCATGTGAGGGGAACAAAGCCGAAGCAAATACTCACAACGTTTGCACCCACCTTCTTCTCCTTAGGTTGCTTTGCGATGATAATCCCAACATCAATCAAGGCTTGAATCTTGTCTTTGAGGGTATAACATGTTTTAGCAGGATGATGAACTGCCCTGTAGAATGCACAGTATCATGGATCAGTAGTCTTCTTGGCACCCTCGTGATCAGTGATCGGGGATAGCTTGATCTTGTTGTTCTCCAACAGATACTTGAAGATACCGGGGACCTCATCTTCCTTGAAGGAGTATTCCTTCGGGAGATTTAGCTCAGAAACCTTTTGTTGCCTTTGAGGTTGTTGCTGCCACTGAGGTGATTGCTATTTTGGCGTCTGTTGTTGTGTCTACTGTTGTTGTTACGGTTGCAGCTGGAAGGTCTGGTTGGCATGCACTACATTTGATTTAGCCTTCCCTTTATCACGAGGGACAAAGTTCTGCTTTGGGGCATTAGCCATTGGTTGACCTCTTTTAGCCTTCTTCCTTTTAAGGAATCATTCAGCTTGCTCCCCGCGTACCTTCAATTCTTTCCAAGTCTTGGATTGTGCTACGCCCAAAGCTTCTAACACGTCTAAGGAAAGATTGTTGTCACACGTTTGGAGGATGAATTCCTCCGTTACCAGATATTGGCAGTTCATTACCTTATTCCGAAAACGCTTGATGAAGTTCTCGACAGATTCTCTATCCTTTTACTTCTCATCAAACAATGTTCCGATTGACACCTTAGTATCGTCATCGAAGAAGTTGGTGAGAAACATGCTCTCTATGTCGTCACAGCTGTTGATACTTCCTAGCTTGGGATGATGGTACCAATCGAAAGTAGCTCCATGTAGGGTGCCGACGAATAACCAGACCATCAAGGGTTCATTGCTGGAGATTAAATCCAGATGGGACTAGAAGTAAATCAAGTGCTGAGTGGGTGAAACTCTTCCACTAAATGGCTTGAAGTTGATTAAGTTGAACTTCATCGGATACGAAATCGACTCTCACTCTCTCGAATAAGGACATGGGATGCCTATCTTCCTCACCTCTTGAGCAGACATCAAAACATTGACCTTGCTCTCAAGGTCTTTCATCTTCACATCTTCGCCTACATCTCCCTTTTGGCGATCTTAGTGAAGACCAATGGGATTACCCCTAGTGTTGGTGTTGTTGATGGGGCCACCCCTAGTGTTGGTATTACTTTTGGGTCTACCCTTAGCATCTTTGTCGTTAGGAAGGGGTATCAGTGTTGATATTCTCCTCTACTTCTAGGTTGCTATCTATCTGACTGGTTGCGTTGCGATGACTAGATTCACTACGCTGATTTGATAACTCTTGAAGTTGTTGGGCATGTAAATCATTGACCCGTTGTACAGCTATTTCCATCTCGATTTTAAAATCTTCCTTCTGTTTGGCCAATGCCTATTGAAGGAGTTGAGCCATCTGCTCAGTAGTGATCATGAATGATTCTTGATTTCATCCCATACTAGATACCGTATTATCTAAAGCGATTACAAAGTTTGCATCTGATGTTTCATCATCTGAGGAATGCCCTCTCCTCGATCTAGGTCTGATAGTCCCGAACCACAGCCAAGTCAGACGCTGAGATGCCCTAAGCAAAGGATCGAGACTAGAACGCTGGGTTAACTTTCCCTTGTCGATCATGTTGATAGTGACCCCTGGAAATTCATCAGCTTGACTAGTTGATCTTCTTTTGTGGAAGTGCCTTGGCTTAGGTTTGGACGCTTCAGTAGAGATCCTTTCGAATATCGAGACCCTCCGTGGAGTAGTGTTAGGGTAATTATATTCTGATAATACTGCCATGATTAACCTCTCATAAGGATAGTAAGAGTCTGATCCACAAGTACTTGTCTTTCGAGATTTGTTCGTACCCCCACTCCGATAGTACAACTCATCGGTGTTGTGCCCAGAGCAACCTATCATCTATTTACTTAAATTTTTAGGTATAACATCATCTTCTATCAGACATGTTTTCTTTTGAATAGGTAACGCCTTGTTAGTGTTCACAGGAGTCACACGTCTGGAATCACACCCTCATAAGGGTGAAACCCTAAGGGGCTCCTGATTCTTGACACACACCCCCCAAGCGGGAGGTTCCAGGAATCAATTTGTTAGGAGTGCGCATACGACCCCCAATCTGAATAGTTGATAGGGATTTATTCAGCAGATCCAAGCATTTTTGACAGGAGTCTTGCCTCGATCTTCATGTAGAGGATCCAGGCAATCCTTCAATGGAATTCTGAATTTGGATAGATCCACGCTACCGTAGGGCTTCACCGGAGCAACAGGAGCGGGATCGGAAGTTGATGGAGGCTGGGAAGCAACCTTGGAGCTGGAATTAGATGAGAAACATGACTAGTGTCTCTCTCTAAGTGGAGGCGTCTTGGCTGTTTTCGGTTCTATTTTTGGTGCTGTTTTGACCTTTGGCACACAAACTTGCTTAGATTTTGGTGATTCTTTGACCACCTCTTTCTTTTGTAGGTCTTGTGCCCTTTTCACAAGGATCCGTGCATGCACAGAAGTGCGTGGTGCTTCTGGATGCGCTCCTCAAGAGTAGAACAGGTTTGTTTGACATGAACCCAATTGTTAGTTGACGGTTGGGAGGAGGAAGCCCTTACTTGCTATGGCGACGGCGTAGTGGTTTGGGGCCTTCTGAATTTTAAGTCAACTTGATAGCAGAGTCCATCCACCAACTCCAGCACTTTGGCGAGCTAACAGGAAAGACTCTAGCGCTGCCTCTGACGAGCCTTCTTCATCAGAATTGGTGCACTTTCGATGGGCAACTCCTTTACTTGTGAGGAGTTGTCGCTGTACATTGTCTAAAAATCATAATAGATAGCTGATTCCCCATCAAACATCGATAATGAAAGTTACAATCTTACGACTTCCAGAAGGCTACAATTTGAAGACTTTCACGTAGATCGATGAATGTTACAATCTGACGACCTTCACAACAACTAATGAAAGCTCTAATCAACAACCTTCACAATCAACATCAGGAGTTATAATCCGACGACTCTCATATATCAAAGAGCTAAAGTAAAGATTATAAAATGATGATCTTTGCAACGCTCTGACAGAAAGAGACTACAAATCGACGGTCTCTTCAAACCAAGACGTGGAAGTCCTCTCTGCGTACCATCATCAAAACACAACACCAATTCAACCGTGGACGTAGGTCAAATCTGGCTGCAAACACAGCTCACATTCAGCTCCAAATGCTACAAACGCAGCTCATATCCAGCTGCCAACGCAACTCATGTTCGGCCACAAACGCAGCATATAACTGATACCAACGTAGCTTCTAAAGCTGCCAACGTAGGTTCCATCTGTTGCCCAACGCAGCTCGCAAACACTGCGTTCAAACGTAGATTTTATTCCAGAATGCAGGATTTGTGTTTGACTCGTTCAAACACGAGATGAACGGTTTCAAAACCATTTCCCACGATCTGAGGGGATCACAACTCCACTTAGGAGTGATTTAAGGGGGCAGTTACATCCCATTACCCCCACTTAGGAGCGAATTAAGGGGGCGGTTACACCCCTTAATCCCCTATAAATAACTAAGAAATCAGCTTAGTTGGGGGCTGGATCCTGATCCTTGATCTTTAGGGCTGGATCCTGATCCTTGATCTTTGGGGTTGGATCCTGATCCTTGATCTTTAAGGCTGGCTTTTGGATCCTTCTCCTTGGCAGCAAAGAAGAGATCTTTGGCTTATCTAACCAATTACGGTTAAGATCAATCAACTCATCGAGAGTTTTAAGACTTGCTTTGCAAGTTCTCCACAACGTCAAATCGTGAGGAGGGGATACTGTTCCAGTGAATCAAGACGTTCGGATCGTCAACGAAGAGAAAATTCGACGCGAGTATTCGAAGGAAGCACTCTATCGCCACCGTGAAGAACCCAAAATTAAACAAAAGGGAGAATCCAGATCATTCTCCTCTCTTTTGTAATCAGGAAATCCAAATTATAATTGAGATTAAAGGAATACAGATCAAATTTTCGTTCATTTATTTTTACTTCCAATTTTCCACCAATAGTCGCGAGCATCAGATATGACTTCCAGAGAGGAGTTTTCAATAGCAATTGGGTGAAGATCGACACCCTGGGCCTTCAGATCCGAAGACCAATGAACCTTCTTTAGGGAAATGGTCTTCCTACGCTTGCAAGGAGAGGAAGATCTGGAGGAGGAGGAGGAGACGTACTCCTTGAACTTTTCTGGTCGAACTTGTATTCGACCTCTTCATCCATAGGGATCTTGATCATTGGCTGTGGCACGACAGCCTCGGCAACAAGGCTATTGGCTCTTACTGTAGTTGCCAGTGTATTCGTGTTGAAAGTTGGTTTATTTATTACAGGACTCATTACAACTTCAGTCATTACAATAAGTTTAAAAAAGAAAGAAAGACTTATTATAAGTCTCCTTACATAATGAAAGTAAAAAAGTTACAACTTTCTTACAAACATACACGGAGAGATCGTTTATCGGTCTTTTGCTTGTACGGGATCTTTGCCGGTACCGAGGTTTATCAGTGAACCACCAAATGATCAGATCTGATTGATTTCATTGCCTCACGAAGGAGACAAGAAATTAAAATGATTATCTTAGCAACGGTGAGATAAACACTCTTCTCGAGATCACAACAATGTTACAATCTCAAGGGAAGCGGATGGATGGGGCTAAAAGAACTACAGATATATCGAACTCTCCTCCTTTATGTTGAAAAACTCACTAAGAACTTGCTTCCTCCTTGCTGAAATTCATGCTCCTCCACTCTCCTATTCGACAACGCTTCGCCGTTTGCTTAGAATTCCAGATCTGTGTGAATGAATGCCCTAAGGCTATATTTATAAGCTTTAGAAGCTCTATTTTTTGATAAGAACGAACGATTTGATCTTATCCTTAGTTGTATCCACTTAACCACATTCAAAGATAACCTCAAACTGGTTGGAGAGGCTTTGGACTGAAGGAATACCAAAATCTTATCGAAAACAGGTTCTCGGGAGACTATACGAGCGAAAATAGGTTTTTTGGACGTGAGAAACCATTGGTGTATCATCCATGGGCTGAGACACCACTGGTGTCTTAGCCATGAGCCGAGATACCAATGGTGTCTCGGCCTTAGCGTGTTTTGACCGTTGGTTGAGACGCCGTTTGGCATGTTTTGACTGTTTTGCCTCTAATTCTCCCGTCCGATCTTGGAATAACATGATTCAAAATACGTTGGAAAGCCGGAGAAGAGACCTACAACTTTCCATGGACAAAACAAATATGGAGTGAGTAAGACATGAGTGGCACTCCATCTTTTGTGGGTGAAACCTAACTCCCGATCGAGTCGTTTCTTCATCATTTCACCATCCTGGTGATTCGTATGCTATGCCAACTCGCTTCATGCACTCGTTAGCTTCCGTATAATATCAAATAATCCTTCTCAACTTGGATAATGATATTTACTACATTCTCTTTATCTCAAGCTATGTGCGGGAACCTATAGGTAATTTTTGACGCCTAAAGTCCCCTCTTCCTACAAAATATTGAGCGGATGTTCCCGATCTCCTATTACCAGTGCTCTTCTATCCCATGATCCATGAATTAGGAACTTGTTCAAGAACATATTGGAGTTGCTATCGGACACCTTACACATCATGGCATTAGTTTAGCTGGCATGCACAAGAATCTCTAAGTGTTAGAGATTGACAAGCCTGAGTGGTTGGACGAGCCTCATGTTTGATACAAGGTTCATCAGTTGGACGAGCCTTGTCAGGTACGTAAGTCTTGACATTTAGGTGAACCTCATCATTCATACAAATTTGTTGTTTTAATCGAGCCTCAACTTGACAATTTGGAGGTGGCCCACTAATGAGGTGAGCTCTGTGCTGGAGGCGAGGTTCGTCATTTTGATGCGCCTTAGTTTGGCCAGTCTTGACAATAGGGTAAATCTGGATAGGGAGACGAACTTGTCATCTTGGCTGAGCCTCATGTTGAAGACGAGCTTCATCATCTAGGCACATTTTAGTTTTACCAACCTCGACAGCGGGGCAAATCTGGCTTGGGAGACGAAGTTGACGTCTTGGACAAGCCGTGCATTAAAGACGAGGCTCATCATCTGGGCGCACTTGGATGTACGAGTGGTGATGATGAGGTTTACGTTGTGGGCGAGGTTCGTCATTTTGATGCACCTCAGTTGGGCGAGTCTCGACTAACTTGCAAACTTTAGCCATGTCGTCTCGTGGCCGATAGTGGAAGCCATCTAGAGAGACTAAGGTGCGAGCTTCACAACGGGCCTGATTCTAGCATTAAAAACATCTTTCCCTTTTCAATAGCAAATTTTCCATGGGCTCCATAGCAATTGAGGTTTGTTTGGGCTACTTAACAACCCACTACTTGCCTGACGGCTGGTTCTCAGAGCCTCAATAGTCAGAGGTGAGGATTTCTCCTCAAGGAAAACTCGGGTTGAGTTGTCAAAAGCCAAATTAAGTAGAGCCTCGCGAGAGACTTTACAGCACTTGTGTGCTTTTGTGGGATTTTGAGTACGGGATGAGAGAAGCTTCTCGTACTTAGATTGATCAAACTCGATGGTGAGGGTTTCGATGTCAGTTCCCACAGCCAATCTTGTCCGACTTCGCCACGATTGTTTTTTTCAAGAAAATGATATCTCTCACTATAGTCTCCATCTTTTGTAGGGTCTCGAAAAATATAGAACGACTGATTCTCTAACTATTTTAGTTATGAGAAGAGATCATATCGCCTGGTAAGAATCTTTTTTATACAATCATTCTTTTTCAAATACAGAAGAGGAGAAGATGGATTTGACTTCTTCTTTGTTTAACGTGGCCTTGATGTGGTGATGAGATGCCTCACTCGATATTCATGTCGAGCTTGATGATCGGAGCAAGCTTGCTTCAACTAGAGGAGAAAATAGCCTCTTTCGAGTGCTTGAGCTGCCGCTTGTGACTGCTTGTGTTGCTTGAGTGCATCTAAGTTCTCTCTAAATGCTCTCTAAGTACATTCCTCCACGTGTACCGAAGTTGACCTTTTCCTAGCTGCTCATGGCTATTTATAGGCCTTAGCGCACAATTAACATGCTGATCATGGGATCAACAGTGCAACTGACTTCTTAGATTTAGCCCACGTGGGCTAACTAGGCCTTCATGGCCATTAGCCTTCTGGCATCGAGCTTCGCTTGATGAGACGAGCCTCACTAGATTGCCAGGTTCGTCTGATGAGATGAGCCTCACTACGTGGTGAGGTTTGTCTGACGAGACGAGTCTTGTTGCATGGTGAGCCTCATCCTTAAATGAATTTCATCTTCTGAAGGAGCTTTGTCTTCTGAAGGAGCTTCGTCTTCAACGACAAGCTTCATTTTCTGAAGGAGCTTCATCTTCAATGACGAGCTTCATTTTTGGGTGAACTTCATCTCTAATAATGACGAAGTTTGTCTTCTAAGGGGTGAGGCGCTGCTTAGAGATGTTCATCTTTGATGACCTTCGTCTGACGAACTTCATCTTTTGAATGGGCTTCAGTGATGAGTTTTGAACCTCGTCTCTAATGATGAGTTGCATCTTCTTAGTGATGAGGTACTATGAGTCTCGTATTGGCTGAGACGAGCTTCATTGACCGAGACGAGGTTCATCATTGTGACGACCCTCGTCATGCTTATAGTGAACTTCGACCCTCCTTTGTCTCTTGGCTTTTTTTAGTGCCTACAATTGTTTATACTGAATATCTATTTACTATGAAATACAATGTCTAATATCAAATATAAATAAACAGGGTCTATTTGAAAAAAATTATTAAAAGACATTACATAGGTAAGAAGAGTTTTAAAGGTACTCAAACATGCTTTGTATTCGTCTTTCAGATGTTGTATGTTAGGAGATATGTGTTGTGCTTGATGAAGCAATGACTTAAAATTTTCCTATTTATCCAAGGCCTTCTTCAAACGTGCTTCTGTTATGTTAATTGTTTCTAATTTTAATTTTGTCCAGCTCAATCTTCTTCTCTAAATTCTGAACATTTTTTCTCCACTTTACAATCTTTTGATTCAGATCATCGTTGCATGATTGATTATGATTAAGAGCCACTTTATGAGCAAACAATGACTACTCTACATAAAAGATAGTACTTTCCAATAATTTTAAAAATTCTAGAAAAGATACCCCATTAGTATGTTCAGGCTTAGAAATCAGCTCCTGCTGGAGTGCATGATACTTTATAATAACTACAATAATTTTTTCAAATACTTTCGTCAACTTGTCACCCGAGTTACCAAGTGCTCTATACAAAGCAATTTTGTTTTCTATTAGTTTGATAAAACCCTCAAAGTCTTGCTCGAAAAGAACCAAATGCTTCTGTTCACAAAATTCATTCATAAAAATGGGTAATGATACATTTGCAACTGAGCTCACAGAAGGGTCAACTGGTCCTTCATCACTTATATTATCACTAGCATCAACAATTACGGGTGTTAAGGGAGCCTCATTAGATTGTTTTTCATCAATCATCATTAAAGGTACATGAATAGAGTAGCCTTGACATTGTAATTCTAAAATCTCATCTCTGCTCTTAATGTGATAGATTATGTGCATTGGGAGATGCTTAACTTCAGCGGATGGAGATATAACACATATAATTTGGTTTTTGGGTTCTTCCAAAAGGAATTGAGTAGCGTGCTCAACTAAATTTATACTTTTACTTGCTGCATTGTTCATCTGGGGAAAAACCATAGTTTGGTTCTATTGTACTGGAGTGTCTTGTTTTGATATATCCTCATAGCTTGAAAGGCTATCATTTGTCTTAGATTGAATCACATCTCCATCAGAAGAGTTTCTAGAAGAATCAAGTTCTCTATAATCTTTAAAAATATCAAGGTTCTTCGTAGAGGATGCATTTTTATTAGGTACCTATAAAAAAATATTTATAAGCACACACCTAAAAAATAGTCATATGTATGAACTATTACGGGAATACAAGTATATTGTCCAGTGATTAAGACTATAGAGATGCAACTAAAGTAGGTAGAATGTGATCCTCACCTGCTTCGAAATCTACAACCACCTTATTAGCACTACTACTTTTATTTCTCACTTGTGAAATGGAAATTGCTTGATCGTCTTTTGATACTAGGTTAGAAGAAACCCATTGTTTTTTCTTAGGATCATCAACAAAAGAACCATTTCGTTTGATGATTCATGTAGGCCCTGCTATATCCTTCGTTGATGATGACTGTAAAATTTTTTTAGTAATTGAGGTTTGGCGTATATCAAGGATTGATTTGAAATTTAGTTATACCTCATTTTTCTCAGAAGAAAGAATATATAATTTCTTTACTTCTTTAGCAAAGAAGTCATGATATTCCTTTTGATACCGAATAACATAACCATGAAAAGCCTTTTTCATTTGATCGTCAGAAGGAATGATGAAATTCTTGGTAGTTCCCAATCAAAAAAATAATCTCTAGTAGCAATACATCCTGCGTAAGTTTGGTTCAATACATGTGCATGACAAACAAGGATTAGGAACTCCTTGATCATAACTAAATTAACATAAAAACATATAAGGATTATATGGTTCATTAAAGAGACTCTTTCTCATCCTGAGAGGAAGGATGCCTTGGAAGATTGAAAGAAAAAATGAGGAATGAGAGCTTGACTTCTTTTGCTTAAATTTATCCACAAGAGAAGTAGGGTTAGAAGAATGTGAGAGAAGTTAAGGTCTCCACTTAGGTTTTTCATCATTCCCTTCATGCAGAAATTACCTAACCTCTTTAGCAGACTAAGGGGACCCTAAAGTTTTTGCTCATAAAATTTACAATAAGAGTGGAGATCTGATCTATGTTTAAAAAAGGAAATTGCATTTCTATTTCATCTTAAGGTAGTCGATCATAGAAATAAGGAAAATATTGAGAAATCCATCCTATCAAATAATGAATCAGCCAATTGTATGACATGTCATGTGACATGTAACCCAATAGTTGATTTCTTGATGAAGAGTGTAGAGCGTCGGAATGGCCAAGGAATAATGTTTTCTACTATCAACCATTCTTGCAGTTACAACGAAAACATTAGGCATGACATAGGTTAGGTCATTGGGAACTATAAATTTGCATAACCATAAGGTGAGAAAAGCTACAAATGATGTTTTCTTCCCAAAAGTTTGAATGCCATCAAAAGACTTGCTCTTATATTCTTCTTTAGATTTGACTCTACGATGTCAAATTTCAGCCACATTTCAAAAGAAACATTGTCTACAAGACTAATGTCTCTAAGATATTGATAGCAATTCAGTAGCAGTTTGAGGGGTTGTCCATGTTTTACTTTAGGATCTTCAAGGTCTTCATTTATGGACACGTATTAATCATATACCTGTCCTTGAATAGGAAGATCCCCAATTCTCCCCATATCTAGCAAACTGATAGAAAGATCTACCCATTTTGTAGAAAAGGCATTACGATCTTTATCCCAACACTTCAAGAAAGATTGCATAAGCAGAAAGTCAATATGATAAACTCTAAAGAGATAAAAGTATAACATCGTAGATGTTAAGTCGTTTTAAGGCATCAGTGTATTTTTATAATATATATAGGCACTAGTCATTATATCCGTCAATCATGAGAGGTTTATTTTCTCTTACATCACCATCATTTATTTTGAGCAATAAGGTCAGCCACAAAACATGTCAATGAGCCCGGTGGAAAAGCCTCCATACAAGGATTTAGAGTGAGAGTAGAGGCAGAGGAAATATGAATGGTTTTTATAAACTGTCCCCACCTAAAATGTGCAATCATAGCCCAAGTTGAGCTAGTAGGATCTTTGGGTAACTCATGTACTTTTTTGATAATTCATAATGGTCGAAGAGGTGCATGTCATTGGAGAATGTCTTTCTAATTTAAGTCAATGGGTTAATCTTCAAAAAAATGAGAAGCCATAAGGGAATCATCAATAACCAAAGATTTATGGGACTTGGCTTCTTCAACTAGTTGGTTACACCCAACAGAAATACTAGTTGAATGAGACATCTAAAAAATCGATACATTAAATTAAAGTATAATTGATATATGAATATTAAATTTTCTTAAGGATGATGAGAATAAAATTTTAAAATAAGTTTAGATGTCTACGGGTTTCTAAACTTCTTTTATTAAGGCTATGTTCCTTTCTTAAACTAGTTTGGATAGGGAAGCAAGGCCTTAGGGATTTTCTAAAATTTATTTATTTATATCATGACCCATGTCTCAAAATTTTTATTCTCAAAGCATGAAGCTTTCGAGGTACATGGTCATCCGTTCTAGAATTTTAAATTCCATACTTAAATCCTATAGCACCTTGAGAATAAAATTTTAAAATAAGGGAGAAGCTTGGTGTCTCCAAATTTATTTTATGAGGTGAAGTCGTCTCTTAATTTATTTTGAATCAAGGGGGCGAAACCTCAAGGGTTCCTAAAATACATTTCTGTATTATGACCCGTGTCTCAAAAATTTTATTCTCGAAACATGAACCTTTTGAGGTGCATGGTCCTCCATTCTAGAATTTTAAATTTCATGCGTGATCCCATGTCACATTGAGAATAAAATTTTAAAATAAGAGGGGGAGCCTGGTGTCTCCAAATTTATTATATGAGATGAGGTCATCCCTTGATTTATTTTGAATCAAGGGGGAAAAGCCTTAAGGGTTCCCATACTACATTTCCATGTAGCATGACCTAAGTCTCAAAAAATTTTATTCTCGAAGCATGAAGCTTTTGAGGTGCATAGTCCTCCGTTCTGGGATTTTGAATTCCATATTTGAATGCTATTGCATCTTGAGAATAAAATTTTAGAACTAGGGAGAAGCCTGGTATCTTTGAATTTATTTTATGAGGTGAGATCGTTGTTTGTGTCAGGAACGATTTTCATTATAGTTTCCATTACAAAATGTTTTAACAAAAACAAAAATGTGAATCTTACATGCGTAAAACTTCTATTTACAATAAAAAAAGAAAAATTGGTGCTCCCTAGAAACACAAGCAGAAACTCTTACGTAGTAGCCTCTACTTGCGTGGGATCTTTGCCTGTGTCGGGGATGCGTTAATCTTTGGACCACTGGTTCAACGATCCAAGTTGGACATGAAGAAAGTTTGATGTTGATGTTTTGACTTGGAAATAAGAACAGAAGTAAATATCTTAGCAAAGTAAGATAAGTACTCTTCTCAAAATCAAATCTAAGTTTGAAATTGAGGAAACACTGAGGGGTTCTTGAAATTGCTTAAAAATGGTGAAGAACCTCTCTTTTGTGTTCAAAGTTTGCCAAAAGCTCATCTCTGCTCTCCAATATTCATCCATCATGCCTCCTTGACTATTACTTGAATCCATCAAGGCATTTATGTTGGACGAAGATCTAGATAAGGTTGTGATTAGTACAGAGCTTTTCAGCTTCACTTCTTTCTTGAACGCAATGATTGATAAGGTCCTTCACAGGGGATTGCCTTTCAAGAACTTCAGGTGTCTCCTTGATCGACACATATCAGATATCCGAGAAGAAGCCTATGGCGACTTGGTAGATTCTATTGTTGCAGACTTGGCTCGTTTAGAGCAAGAGCTTGAAAAGTTGAAGGAACTCAGACCTGCCGGAGTTTCTTCATATGTAGCTGCTCGAATGGAGTCAAGACTGAAAGAATGGTGCGACACACGAACATCCACTAGACTTGAACTCAGAAGATTACAGGGTCGTGTGAAACAAATAGAATTGGGTTTTGCCAATAAAGCAAGAACCAAGCTCAATTTGCATTTATCTCTCGATTAAAGACGCGCAGAAATAGCTCGGCTTGAGCAAGAACTTAGAGAAGCCAAGGACGCTCAGTTTATCCTAGAAATGGATATTGCTAGCGTGGAGCGTGATCATGCTCAGATGCTTGAGAAGTTGAAGCCCGAGAGAGAAAATTAGCTAAGATGGAGAATGAGGTTGCAAAGGTATTGGCCACCACTAAAAACTCCATCAAAGCTGACTTGAAGACCAAACTTGAGCAAGCTTACACACAGGAACTCTCCAAGTTAGAAAAGCAAATTTGTAGTTGTAAGCTATCCATAGAGTAAAAGCCCCACTTTTTGTATTTTTTTGATTTCGGTTTTCCTTTTATGAATAAAATGAACTTTTGATTGTTGCTCTTCTATTATGATTACTCATTCTGTTCAGAACAAATAAGCATAATATTTCTAAGATTTTGGCAAAACCTCAGCCAACAATGGATTTAATGAGCATTTATCGACTACCGTTTTAATCGGACTAGCATGTGGATTGCCTAAGTCCGTTCCATATATAATGCTACGCTAACAGGATAAATTATATTAGACTTAATGCTACGATATCAAATACGTAGGCTTTATTATTTATACGGGAATGGACCACTCAACATCATATGTTAGATTGTTATCGGGAATGGACCACCCGACAACATATGTTTGATTGTTGCTCTTCTATTATGATTACTCATTCTGTTCAGAACAAATAAGCATAATATTTCTAGGATTTTGGCAAAACCTCAGCCAACAATGGATTTAATGAGCCTTTACCGACTACCGTTTTAATCAGACTAGCATGTGGATTGCCTAAGTCCGTTCCATATGTGACGTTGCGCTAACAGGATAAATTCTCTTAGACTTAGTGCTACGATATCGAATACGTAGGCTTTATCATTTTTATGGGAATGGACCACCCAGCAACATATGTTAGATTGTTGCCGGGAATGGACCACCCGGCAATATATGTTTGATTGTTGCTCTTCTATTATAATTACTCATTCTATTCAGAACAAATAAGCATAATATTTCTAGGATTTTGGCAAAACCTCAACCAACAATGGATTTAATGAGCCTTTACCGACTACCGTTTTAATCAGACTAGCATGTGGATTGCCTAAGTTCATTCCATATGTGACGTTGCGCTAACAGGATAAATTCTCTTAGACTTAGTGCTACGATATCGAATACGTAGGCTTTATCATTTTTACAGAAATGGACCACCTGGCAATATATGTTAGATGAAGGCTTATCTCTAATAAGAGGTCGTGATAAAGTCCCCCATGTATGAAAGGCATGGATTTTGATAGTACAATGTTGAATACGTAGACTTCGTCATTATTATGGGAATAGGATACCCGACAACATGTGTTAGATGTTGGCTTATCTCTAATAAGGGAGTGAGATAAAGTCCCTCATGTGTGAAAGATATGGATATAGGTGCTGAAGAGAAAGAAGGTATTTTTAATCTTTCACTTCAAAAGTTTTGTGTCTTCTCTTGGGGCAAAGACGAACCCGGTGCTGAAGAGAAAGAAAATATTTTTTTATCTTTCACTTCAAGAAAATTGGTGTTAAAGGGAAAGAATGTATTTTTATCTTTCACTTCAACGCGAACTCTTTATTCACGCTAACTGTACTGTAGAGAAAGAAGGTATTTTTTATCTTTCACTTCAAAAAGTTTTGGTGTCAAAGGGAACAAAAGTAATTTTTTATTTTTCGCTTCAACGAAAACTCTTTGTTCACGTGAACTGTACTGAAGAGAAAGAACGTATTTTTTTTAATCTTTCACTTCAATAGAAACTCGGAGTGGGATCTCCACTCTGAGAATCATATTTGAGTTATGCCACGTGGCATAACTTAGAAAAGATCTTTTAACTCACGTGAGTAAAAGGTAGAATTTGTGTAACCCTAAACTGTATGAAGGTTTGATTACCCAATTTGAAATAGGACCTCTTGTTCATGGAAGGAATCGAGAGGTGATTTTGGCTTTGGTCCTAACTGTTTGAAGGTTTAACCAAGTAGGAGTTTGGAATGATCCTAACTTTCCGAAGGTTTGATCGCTCAATTTGAAAGAGGACCTCTCATTCATGGAAGGAATCGAGAGGGGATTTTGGTTCTGTCCCTAACTGTTTGAAGGGTTGACCAAGTAGAGGTAAAGGTAGTACATATAACATTAGGAGAGTGTCGGTTGTACAAATTACTTTGCCGACATAGCAGGAGTTCTGTGAAGGAAGATTGGTCAAATAGAGTCATCAAATTTCCGTCCTAACGAAATAGTGCTCAAAGAGTCACTGTAGGAGGGTTTTAATATCCTTGATAATGATTAAATAACCACAGTGGGAGAGTTTTAATCTTTTTGATAATGATTAAAAATGAATTATTCAGATGGTTGGTTTTCATCTTGAATAATCAGTTGGTTTCATGTTATCCCTAAGCATACTATGCGTAGTATTCTTCAGGAACTTCTCGTCAGTGGGTAATATTGCCATCATGTGCATGAATATGTACAATGTGTATAATAATTCAAATTATATGTATCAAATATATTATCCTGAATGTACTTGGGGTAGTACTTCTTCAGGAACTTCCCATTGATTGGCATGATTATCTTGTCACCATCTTGGGTGACCAAGTGATATACACCGTTTGAGTAGACTGTCTCTACTACAAATGGTCCTTTCCATTTGGATTGGAACTTGCCTTTCTTCTTGGAGTTGAGTATCATTGGAGGGCCGTGGTCTGATGGGAGCACAGAGTTCCTGTCGGGGCATTTGCCAATGCTTTCAATAATTTTCTCGCCGCTTTAGCTAGGAGACATGATTTCTTTAATATTTTTTTGACGTGGAAATCACAACGAATTGATGTGCTGGTGGCTTGTTGGAAATATATATGTGTGAGTCATTTATTTGTATTTTTATCATTATTAGTTATTAGTTTATTATTATGTTTAATATACTGATTTGTATCTCTTTTTTTATATGATGAAGCGATTTTTCTTCCTTGACGATAACATTTGTGCCTGGACTTACTGCTTCACGCAAATCAATTTATCATTCAAGAGGTGGCGATCTGAGGTGAAGGAAACGTATTTCATTCAAATAACAAGCAATTGGGAGCGCTTTTGGCATCTTGATGAGCGTGTAGATGGAGTAGAATTTTTTGCACTTTATGATTACTGGGACACGGCCGAAATCCAGGTATTATTGTCGTACATTTTTTCATTTTATATGCTGAATTTCTATATTTTCCTAATTTGACATTATTTTCTAGGCTCAAGCTGAAATAGCAAGGAGGAACCGCAACGCTCCCTGCAATTACGAGCATCAAGGGGGCTCCAGGTCCTTTAGCCAGCATTATCATCAACTTGAGCTTGAGGTATATAATATATTAGCTTATAAATTGTCAATTTGAGTATACTTTATGTGTTATGGGTTAATAATATATTTTAATAAAATAGGGAAGGAGAGATCTCGGACATTTTGTAGATCGTATTCTGACTTCTTGGAGCCCAAATTACACCGATGAAGAGAAGAAGGTGAAGAACCAGGATCTGGCCGTAAGTAGCAGTTCATTTGTATATTCAATTCATAACAATGCATCATTAAAAAGTTGACTTGCCCGGGTTGTTTTGATTTATCACAGGAGAAATTACATGCCAAGGTACAGGAGCAAATATCTCAGTCTTAGGTCGGTTCTAGCACTTCGGCCCGGCTAAGCAGAGAGGAGGAGGACTCCATCATCAAGACGGTCATTGGACCGAGTAGGAAGAACAGATACCGGTGGAGAGGATCCGAGCAGAGGTCGTACGAGTCTAGTAGCACCAACGAGTCTACAGCACCACCAAGAACACCAGGAAGAAGTTCATATCAAGACTCGATGGAGCAGCGGTTGAAAGCGATTGAAGATTGGCAGTCGCAACAAACAACATATCAGCGGATTATGGAGGAAGAACGGAGGTGCCAGGAGCAGCAAGAATTAGAGTTCACACAGTTCATGTCGACTCAGTCTCAAGAGGCTCAGGAGGCATATAGGAGACAACTTATGACGGATCAGGTAATATATACTTTACTTTTTTAAATTAAATGAATTAAATATATTGAATTCTTAGTTATGAATATGCCATGTGACTAAATGATATCACACACATCGATACACACTGTTACACACAAACCCTAACTCTAACCCTAACACAAAGTCCAAAATATATACATATAATATTTTTATGTGATGGTAGTGTTGATGGTGCGTGCGTGCATAGTGATGGTAGTATTGGTTGGTGAATTGGTTAGTTAGTTGTAGTTGTGTTGTTGTGGTGCGTACGTGCGTATGGTTGGTTATGTGATCAGTTGGTGGGTGGTTTGGTCATGTTAGGGGAGGAAGGAGTGGGGATTTGGTGGTGGTGGTGATGTAGGGGGAGGGGGGTGGGGTGTGGAGTGTAGTGCATGCGTGCACATGTGTACGCGTGCGTGCATGCGTGCATGCGTGTATGTGTGCATGAGTGCGTGCATATACGCGTATGTGCGTGTACGCGTACATGCACATATGGTGAGAAAATGCTTTGGAGTTCTTTCACTCCTTCAATCAGAGGCAAAATTTGATCAGGAAATGCAATTCAAGAATGACAATTTGAAAAAGCCTCACCGAACCAACTTCTTCAATTATCTACTTGTAGGGTTTACAACTAGCTGATTGAATCTTTCATCTATATTGGCTAAGACCTCTCTTTATCTTGCTATTAGGTAGGAGTAGCTTTCCTTGCGGGGTTAGGGTGTGTGCATGAGTTGTTGCAAAAATTGTGCATGCGTGCATATAATACATAAGAATATGCCATGATGCTCTCTCCGAAACATATAATACATAAGAATATGCCATGATACTCTCTCTTATTGCTATAATTGTATGTCATGTCATGTTGTTAATGTTTGATTTATATTTGCAGGCCGAGACTTCTAGACAAGATGGAGCTGGTGATGAGGATGATGATGATGATGATGATCAGGAGGACTGATTTGTTTTTTTACCTTTGAAAACAATGAATGAGTGTACTGTATAAACAATATTTATCATGGTGTGTTGTATAAACAATATTTATGTGACGCCCTAGGGTTCACACAAGGCTGCAGTCCCAAGTGAAACCCGGATTGTCAAACCTGCCAAGCACCAAACACCATGCTACGACATGTTTCACCATCACAATCACTATCTCTCTAGAGGAAACAATAAATAGGTGAAGGTACGGACAAACAAAAATAGAAATAGAACAACACCGAATGTACACAGAAGAAGCATATGAAAAATCAATAATGAGCCCAACTGGAATAAAATAGGCATATCTCTGAGTCTGAACTGAATCTCAAATACAATGAGTCACATAAACAAAGTCTCACAATAGCTCTCAACTCTAGGAAACAAAATACCAATCTAGATTCTCAAAATAATCAACTACATGTGGAGTTCTACAATAACTACAAAATATGATAAGTAACTAAATGGACAACTAAGAAGTCCCATCAACCTGCGACTCTCCGTGCGCCAAACTCGCTGCCTGAAAGGGGGGAAAACAACGAGCGTCAAAGCGCTAGCGAGATCATCACTACCTCTCCCCAGGGGAAGGGGTAGGAGTATATAAGAAAATAGAGTCAGTACATACACATATCAAATCATTCATATAACCCTCTATGAATGAAAAACAAATAATCAATGATAAATACTCCAATCTTCAACATAAAGAATAATAATCTCATCTCGAATTACGTCTGAGTGACCTGCTCTAATATAAGAGGATATTAACAATTGCTAAAACAAATATAGCTGCCGTTCATAATGGGTGCATCAAAATCTCAAAGGAAATACCCTACTCACGGGCAATCTATCATAGAAGTAAATCCTACAACTGATCAAATATTTATGTGTGCATCATCTTTTACTATAGCGATACTTTTGTAATGCTCGTTACTCAATCGCTTGCAGCAATAGGGTTTATTATTTTCCCATTCCGGATACATATAATAACGATACTGTTGTAATACTCTTGCTCAATCGTTCTGCGGCAATAGGGTTTATTATTTTCCTATTCCGGATACATGTAATAATGATACTATTATAATACTCTTACTCAATCGTTCTGCGGCAAATAGGTTTCATCTCCCTATTTCCGGATACGTATAGAACATCATTATTCATATGTGTTTATCAATTTAACTCATGTCGAAAGTGTGTAATTCTAACACAATCTAGCATACATGCACCAATCTCAGTGTGCGTGTCCACCTCTGAAATTTACCATCATCCCAGGTGTTTAACATTCAAATAACATCGTAGTCTATCATCATAAGGTCAATAAATTTGATTGACAAACCAAAAACCAACCCTCAGCAACATGCACAGCCAAAATAAACTGGTGGTCGACCATGGCGGTCGACTGCGACGGCCTCCATAGATAACCCAGGTCTCTGTCCTGCACGCGGTCGACCGTGGCGCTCGACCGTGAACCCAATTTCCAGTTTCTCATGTTCTTTGTATATGTCATGTTCACGTCGTGTTTTTATGATTCAAACATGATTAAATCTTCATAAAACTTGTATGCAAACATGCTACAACAGATATGGACATCTGGAAACAATTCAACAACTATAAACATGATTTTATGCATTAGATTTGTATTCAAAACCCTAAAACATGCATAAAAGCTCAAAACAACAAATTAAACTTCTTTCTTTAGATTAACCATGTTTAAAACTCATCATTAGATCTTCATCACATCTGTAAAAACGTTCTCAACCTTTTTAGCATGGAAAGACCTAATCTTTATATATATAATACAAAAGAGTTGTCTTTTATATGAAATCTATTCGTTTTGGCCAAAAATCAACAAAAACCCAACTTAAAAAGGGGATCTCCACTCCAAAAGCCAAAAATCAACGTTGAAGGAGATCTCCACTCCAAAAGCCAAAAATCAACAAAAACCCAACTTGAAAGCCTCCAATCTTCTTCAAAAATTCAAAATAGGGTTTATGGGGGTTTGGTGGCTGTTAGGGTTCTTAGATATGATAAAAGAAAGGAATTTTCATGAAAAATATAGGTATTTACAGAGGCAAACCCGAAACAAACCTGTTAGACCCGAACCACGAAACCTAGTCTGACTAGGAAAATAACCTTCTGTATTTTGGTGGTAACTTTCTCATCCGACATCGGAATGAGGTGATCTAAGACTTATTGGAAATCTGTTGAAGAGACCTATAACTTTGGTCTTTTACACTTTTCCTAATTCTAAATGTATCGGTGTGCAAAACATAAAAACTCATAATTGGTCATTATTCCCAGATTTTCACTCTTTTGACATTTGTGCATGTTTTGTGCATTTGCACTCATATTTTCACAAATATACATTGAATTGATCTCAAATCAATTCTTATCATATTCAAACATCAAAATATATTATTTTTTTACTATATAACATATTTATCATTATTTATCATAAAATATTCAAATTTACGGGGTTTTACATTCTTCCCCCCTTAAAAGAATTTCGTCCCCGAAATTCCACAATCGCATCTCAAAGCTCAAAAACTGGAAAAACACAATAAGAAGGTGTAATTCATATTAAGAATTCCTTCTGTACCCATCTCATAGTATTAACACAATGATATTTAAAGTTAACAACCTAGAATGCAAACATTCTCCCATAAATCCCTAATTAAACGAAATTATTACGTCGAGCGAAATAATCCAAATAAGGAAACCTTCATGTATATACCATATGTTTCAAATGATTAAGGATCAGGTGGCAATATCTTCATTCTAGTGTTAAAGATAAATATAAATGTGGCTAAACAACATAGATAAAGACTACTATCAAAGCATATAAGCATAAGAATTTATCAACATCATACATGTCCAAACTGGTGTGGGTAGTCACGATGAACATCCTCCTCGTGCTCCCAAAAAAATCTCTTCGGCACCTTGCCGGTTCTACTGAACTTTCATTAATGGAATGACTTTATTCCTAAGCTTTTTATTCTCTCTAGCAAGTATGCATACCGAAATCTCTATGGTAGTCAAGTCATCTGAATCTCAATCTCTGGTGAATCAATCACTCTCTGTTGCTCATCATCTTGCAGATGCTTCTTAAGCATCAAAACATGAAAGACATCGTGTATACTCGACATCGATACTGGAAGATCTAACCTGTAAGAAATAGCTCTAATGCGCTCGATGATCCTGAAAGGATTAACATATCTCGGGGCAAGCTTCCACCGTCTACCGAATCGCTGAACGCCCTTCATCGGTGATACTTTCAACATAACTGAGTCTCCAACCTGGAACTCTAAAGGTCGTCTCCTCTGATTTGCATAGCTTTTTTGCCGACTCTGCGTCGTAAGAATGCGCTCTCGAATCAATGCCACCTGCTTTGTGGTCTATCTAACTAACTCTGGACCAATCAATAAACTATCATCTGGCTTTGCCTAACATATAGGCGATCTGCAAGGTCTCCCGTACAAAGCTTCATACGGTGCCATCCCGATGGTAGCTTAATAACTATTATTATATGCAAATTCAATCAGTGGGATGTGATCCTCCCAGCTACCCTAAAAATCTATAATGCATGCTCTCAGCATGTCCTCTAAGATCTGATTCACCCTCTCGATCTGACCATCTGTCTGGGGTGAAAAACGCTGCTAAATGACAACTGGCTACCAAAAGCATCCTGGAAACTCCTCCAAAAATGAGATGTGAAGCCTGAGCCCCGATCTGATACAATCGTCTCCGAAACTCCATGCAATCTAACAATCTCCCGAATGAAGATCCTCGCATACATATCTGCCGTATAAGTCGTCCTCATTAGTAAGAAATGTGCAGACTTAGTCAATCCGTCCACTATAACCCAAATAGAATCATTTCCTTCCTTTGACTTAGGCAACCCCACTATGAAATTCATGAAAATATATGCCCACTTCCACTCAGGAATGTGTAAAGGCTGTAGGGTTCCTGCATGTCTCTGATGTTCTGCCTTAATTTTGTTGGCAGGTATAACACTTAGCCACATAATCTGCAATCCCTCTGTGCATACCACTCCACCAAAAATGCCTCTTCAGATTCTTGTACATTTTCCTTCTGCATGGATGCACTGTATATCTGTTACAATGCGCCTAAACTGTCGCAAAAAAAGCCATACCCTCTGGGTCTGCATCAAGACACCTCATAGTCCTGCTAATGACATGTCCACATAAATGACAAATGTCGTATCACTATTTATAATAGTCAAAATTGTTATTGTAGTCTTGTTTTCGGTAAAAGTTGCTGTTTTCATTGATGTTCTCTTTTTCGAGATCTGTTACAACTTTGATCGTTACAACAGTATAAAATGAAAACAAAGGGGTTACAACTTAAACGAAAATAAACACGAGAGCCCGGTTTGGTACGGTCTCGCTTGCGTGGGTTGTTAGCCTGTGACGGGGACGTCGATATCCGTGGACCGCCGACTCTTCAAGA
>BQKN01066769.1:272848-294358 GCA_022839385.1 Asparagus kiusianus
TATATATATTATGTAGATAAATATTCATATTGTTAAATGATATATGAACGTATGTTTGATGTGTGTTGAATGTATAAGAGTAATGGATGTATTAGTAGTTGTGAGACTAATCGTATTTAATAATTATATATAATTTACAGATGAGGATAATTCCTGACAAATCATGGATAGATATCCCTAGGCATCATAGATTTCATGACACACGATACAAGGAGGGATGTGAAGCCTTCATGCGTTATGCGGAAATGAATCCGAGAAATTTAAGAAGCGGTGCTATGTATTGTCCTTGTTGTAGGTGTAGGAATTTGAAGCTGCTGAATAGAAATGATATACGGATTCACCTAATAAAATCAGGTTTTGATGAAAAATATAAATACTGGAACTAGCATGGGGAAGGTATCACTGAAGATGAGGATCCAAATATGCATGTTGGTACGTCCGGTGGCCAACGAATAGATGACACAGAAACATTGTTGAATGATATTTTTCCTCGACCTACAGAATATGATGTTGATGATAATATCGAGGATGATATTGGAGAAAAAAGTGAAGATGATAACGAAGTTGAAGCTGAAGAGGTAGGAGGTGTCGCGAGTGTTGAAAATATTAATGATATACATTCCTCCGCAGAAATAAAGCGAATAATGGAGCTACTAGAAGATAGTGAAAATGACTTATATGAGGGATATACCGAGTACTCCAGATTTTCATTTATGCTGAAACTCCTTCATATTAAGACACTTAGCGGTATGTCAGATAATTATTTTGAAATGCTTCTTGATTTGCTTCGTACTGTAATCCCTGGAGGAGAGAATAGCATACCCCAAACAACTTATCAAGCTGAGAAGATTGTCTCTGCTCTGGGTCTTGATTATAATAAGATTGATGCATGTCCGAATGATTGAATTTTGTACCACAAAGCTAATAAAGACCTTCAAGAGTGTCCGACATGTGGAGTTTCTAGGTGGAAACAGCGCACAAATTCTTCAACAAGGATTACAATGGAGACATGGATAACATAGAAGAAAATTTCAGTCAAAGTGCTTCGACATTTTCCATTGGCTCCTAGATTGCGAAGATTATACATGAACAAGGAAACGACAAAGAATATGAGGTGGCATAAGGATGATCGAGTAGACGATGGTAAATTGAGACATCCTGCTGATGCTTTAGCTTGGAAGCATGTTGATAAAATTTATCCTCGTTTTGCCGAAGATTACAGAAATGTAAGACTGGGTCTATCAAGCGACGGATTCAATCCATTTGGGGTAATGAGCTCTGGCTGGTCTACGTGGCCAGTTGTATTAATGTCATATAATTTACCTCCATTGCTTTGTATGAAACAACCGTTTATGATACTTTCATTACTGATACCCGATAAGCATGCTCCGGGAAATGATATTGATGTCTACTTAGAGCCTCTAATTGATAAGCTAAAACAATTATGGTCTGAGGGTATTTTAGCATATGATACCCATTTAAAAGAGTCGTTTAGATTACGTGCTATTCTATTATGGATGATTAATGATTTTCCAGCTTATGCTAATCTGTCCGAGTACTCTACGAAGGGCAAGTGTGCTTGTTCTGTATGTGGTCCAGAATTTGAAGCTCTTCAATTACCACATAGCCGAAAGAGTTGTTATTGGTTTAATCGAAGGTGGTTACCCTTGAGTCATAAGTACAGAAAATTATCAGCTAAGTTTGATGGCACAGTTGAGAAAAGAATGAAGCCGCGTCAACTGACATGTAATGAGATCGTTCAATTACTTGAGGGGTTTCCAAAAGTTGTGTTTGGAAAAAAACGCTATTCTAAATTTAACCCGCTCGGAGTAAGAGATTACTTAAAGTTAAAAAAGCCATTGAAGCGTATGTGAAAGGTCCGTAAAATGTAAGTTGAGGACGAAGCCCAAAAATTACCTAGAGGATGGACTAAATTTAGTATCTTCTTTCAGCTACATTACTGGCAAAATCTTAAAATCCGACACAACTTAGATGTTATGCATATTGAGAAAAATATATGTGATAACATAGTATCAACTCTCCTACAAGATGCAAACAAGTCGAAGGATGATCTACGGGCGCGCCAAGATCTGACTGCTTTGAATATCCGAATTGATTTGCAAGCTCAAGACGTTAGCCTTAAAAAATTAAAGTTGTCTCCGTCTCGTGTTACAATGTCAAATGAGCAGATGCAACGAGTTTGTGAAATTCTCAAATTGGTAAAGTCACCGGATGGCTACTCTGCTAACATTTCAAATAATGTCCAGGTGTAAGAGAGAAAACTCTTAGGTCTGAAGACACATGATTATCACGTTCTTCTCCATCAATTGCTCCCTGTTGCAATCCGTAACAATATGGATAAAGAAGAGTCGAAGATTATTATTGAGTATTGTGGATTTTTCAGAAAATTATGCCCTAAAGTCATAGATGTACATGACTTTAAGAAACTTGAAGCCGATGTCCGAGTTACTCTATGCAATATGGAAGTAATATTCCCTCCTTCATTTTTTACAATTATGGTCCATCTTACCCAGCATTTTGCAAGAGAGGCTAGAATCGCCGGTCCTGTTACTTATCGTTTGATGTATCCGATTGAAAGGTAATTTACCATTTTTCTTATATTTATTAATTGTATACACGTTTTTAAAATTACCGTGCTAATAATTAACTTTTATGATTATAAGATACTTGGGCTGCATGAAAAACAATGTTCGCAATCGAGCTCGTCCCGAGGGCTCGATAGCTGAAGGATACGTGGCTAACGAATGCTTTGTGTTTGCATCACGTTACATGCGTAAGAAGAAAACCATATCTCAAGCACCTCAAAAGGAGAGGAAGCGTGAAAAATACCCGAGATCTCTCTTAGATCAAATTCATGCATATGTGTTGGAAAACCTTGATATTATATTATGGCCAATTAGAAGATATTGTTGAGGTAATTTACGGGTTTGGTAAACCAAAACAATGTACTTACACGATGTTCAAGGTTCGGTGGTGGCCTGCAAAAAAGCAAAAGGCTCATTATGGATTTACACTAGTCAATCTTCACCGAGAAGTATATACAGATGAGAAATTCATTTTCACAAAACAAGTTGATCAGTGCTTCTTTGTGAAAGATACGAATGTCATGTCTGATTGGGTGGTTTTGTACAAGGAGCAAAGATCTGTTGTTCTTCCTAATAACAATGAAAAAATATTGAAGAAAGTGAAGATAATTATAGTGAACCAATTGGTTCATCTGATGATGTTTGGCAAGAATTCTCTTACGCACAGAATGTGGCGCTGGATGTAGATATGAACTATATATATTACACCACATTATCAATTTTTATCTTATCATAATAAAAACAATAATGCATTTCATAACAACTTATCTCATGAGCATGTATACAATTTTTTCTTAACAATTGTCTTTATTAAATTTGCAGATTAGGAGGATTAGGAGGCTCTTTGACCAGTCGGCTGATCGATCACGGAGTATCACCCCAGGTAGTGGTGCTGATGATACACTACCATCTCCGGATGTAGGTATAAAAATTAATTAATACTTTAATATATTTTATAAATTTTTAGTTATCTAGCTCATAGTGTTCATTTGATGCAAATGCGGGATATTCATCACCCGGCGGTTTTGATGCAGCACCAGAACCATCCCCTGACACAGGTATTAAATATTTAATAATTGATAATGGTTAATTAAAATTTAATATTAATGATTCTTCTTTCTTATGTAGGTGCTACTTGGACCCCGACATATCCATCATATACATTCCATACTGACTTGCGGCTAAAGACACAAGACTATCTCAGTTTACCCTTACCTCAGGACTCTCATAAGTCCAAGGCTAACTCAAGGAAGTACCACCCACGTGCTACGAGAAAGTTACAGGAAATGCTTCCTATGTTGGAGACTAGGAAAGCTGATACACTCACAGCAAAAGAAAGAGAGATAGCGAATGGTAAATTGTATAAATACTTTTAATTTTTATATTTGTATATTATATGATATATTATCATGTTATTATTATTGTAGGTGCTAAGTCAGATTGCATAGAGGGACGACGTGGCGGAGGTAAGCCTGAGTCTAAACAACCACCAAGAGGAATGAGGGCCATTATTAGGTGGAATAGTTCTAATTTGCCCGTTGGTCCTTGGTCGACCCGATTGAATGCATATATTGGGGTTCTGGTGCGTAGAGAGACCATTATCAACCCTTATTTTTATTTTCGAGAATTACCATGGATCGCATACGAGGCGATATTGACTGAGCTTATGGTAAGTGCATATTGTTTTTGATTTTTATTTATTAATAATTAGTAACTGATATTAAATTATCCTTACTAAATGTGTATGTAAATCTACAGGACTGCTTCTGCCTTGAGGACTTTGAAGGGGCTTGGAATTATGTGTTTAATATCAAGGTTGAAGCAGTCCTCAAACAATGGAGGCATGAGATCAAACATAAAACCTATGATAGCTATGAGGAGGACTGGCAGAGGTTTTTAAACCTCGATGACCGAGTTGACGAGATTCATTTCACGGCTCTCCTCATGTATTGGGACAGCGATGCCGCTAAGATTAGTTTCATGAAATTTAGTTTATAATTTTAAGATATTATTTTATTTTATATTTACAGATTTTTTAAAGAATAAATCCATGAAGGGGTCAGAAAATAGAAGAAAGAAGCTGTATGACCACCACTTGGGCTCACACTCCTACGCCAATCTGGAGGATGTTTATTGTCAGGATACGGTATATGTCATTTAAAGATTTAAAAGATCTTAATGTTTAGTATGATTATGAAATCTCATAATTTATAATATGACAGGGGAAATCATTAATGCCGATACACTTGAGGGTAAAAGCGGCATATGGTACTTTCTGTGAACAATATAGGGGTGATGAGAAGAATCGGGATAAGATCACGGCAAATCTCGAGTTAGTGGTGAGACTTATACATATCTTGAGTAGTATTATTAATTATATTTTGTTAACATTACGAGGAAACGAGAACACAAATAATATAGTCATTATCTTGAATTAACTATAAATTTGAGCTTTAGGAGGGATTTTAGACTGCATCCAAGGAGGCTGCATCTGTGTACATTTCGCAGGAGGAGGAACAAACCAAGCCGGACCCTCACATGCTTTCTGCAGAGGAGAACATCAATCTCACATAGAACCTAATGGGTCATAATAGGTAAGGATGGTGAAAAATCGAATCAATTTGAATACTACATACTATTTATATTTGTTTACCATTATTGAATTTGAGGGCAAAGTTTAATATTTATTTCTCCCTAATAATAGGAGAGGAAGATATCCTCTGCATGGTGTCGGAGCTTCACCCGGTATAAGTATTAGATCGTCCACAGCATCCTCCACACCATCTACATCGATGATAGCAGCCATAAGCAGTTTCCAGGCTATGCCATTTGTCGCACGTATCTCTGCGTATCTGATTGACAAAATTGACCCAGAGCTGCATATTCAGGTGACTAATGAGATGACTAGAGTTGCGCTGACGGCGAACTCGATGGACGATCTCATGGGGTATGTTATACAATATTTAGGCGGTGCTATTCCTTATAGCGCGTATGGTGGTATCATACGGATCATTAGCTCGATTGGCGATAATTCCGGCCCTAGACAGAGTAGTGCTCAGGTACATTATTTTTTTTATATTTATAAATTTATTTTTATCTAATATGTTATTAAACACCACATAATGATTATTCAATTAAACATTCAGAGTGGAGATATTGGAGGGAGCAGTACCCGTTCTCGTAATCGGGATAGAGATACCCCCGCCGACGATTATGGATGAGGTTTTTTTTATTTTTAATGAAATAAACAGTTTTATTTGTTATAACACTACATTTATTCATGTCGTGTATGCTATCTTAGTCATGTGCATTGTTAGTATATATGTTGTTGGATGTGTATTAGACGGAACTGATTGATGTATATTTTGAAGTGGATGGTTGGATTTGTACAATGTGTTGGATTTGGTTATATTTGGTTTTTGAATGGAATTGTTATGAGTTTTGATTATAATTAGATGGTTGAATGTGGCGTGTACAGTATTTTCTGGATGTATTCAAATATTAATGTAATTGTACAGGAAAGTATAAATTGTAATTAATTTTTTTTTTGCTGAAAAAAGGCAACCTAGACGGAATTCCGTCTAGATTGAGTCAACCTAGACGGAATTCTGTCTAGGTTGTGAAAAACCAACCTAGACGAAAATTTCGTCTGGCCTGGCAGACCAGACGGAATTCTGTCTGGTCTGTCAGACCAGATAGAAATCCGTCTAGTTTAACAGACCAGATGGAATTCTGTCTGGTCTGTCAAACTAGACGGAATTCTTTATTCCGTCTAGATTGACTTCCGTCTAGGTTGATCAACCTAGACGGAATTCCGTCTAGTTTGATTCAATCTAGACGGAAGCAAAATAAACCATCCAAACTAGACGGAATTCCATCTAGTTGAACTAATCTAGACGGTATTTGAATCAACCTAGACGGAAATTTCCATCTAGGTTGATTGTTTTTCTACTAGTGTCAAGATATTACTTAGGTCTCTTAGTATTGGATATTGTACCAAACCCTACACAACCCACCCGATCCCATAAGGATAGGAATCAAGCTGGATTTATCAAAGTAGACCGTATGGTTAATGAGTGTGGGATACATGATGCTGGCTCAAGGGCTTTAGAATTTGTTTATTGAGGAATAAATTAGATTGTATATATGATTGTATAAATTTAAATCACTATGTATCTGTTGATGTCAGTTATCGAACATGAGGTTTATCTGTAGATTACGGGGGTGTTAGGGTCCTCAAGCTTCCTTAGATGGCTGGTTATTGTGCGAGATGTTCTATCCTGCACATGAAGAACATGTGAGAGGCCGAAGTAGGATCTCTGGTGGTTCCTCCAACGATCAAGTTAGTATTTAAGCTTGAGTGAAGAAGTAAGAGGTAAGTAAAGAAAGTTGATCATAATTTCTTAGAAGAACCCGACCTTACTCTAGACCATTACCTTTTATAATAGGTCAGAAGGGCAGATAGGTAACTTTGGCTGAATGGATCTTACGTCCTAGTCATCATCTACTTTACAGGTGTCGGCCGCTAAAGGGGGTGAGTCACCCATACGTCTAATGTGAGGATAATAGGAGGCGCATAGTGACAATGTCTGATGATTCATAAAGACTATTGGGGCTAGAGCAATGATGGTTCTAACCACACATTTAAGGTGATGGCAATCGACTATCGGTAGGGGGCTCGAGGACACGCTGCTGCCTAACTTGTCTCGTTGGAGGCCGACAATCATCGCCTTTTTAGTTGGCCTCACAAGTTGTCGGCCTGGAATGGCCAAATAGCAATAGGGAGTGGAGTCGATTAGAGTGGTAGACCAAGTGAGGATGCTTTTCATCTTGATAATGTGGGTAAGTCAACAAGTACCACTTTTTCAGTTAGCTTTGCAAGTTGTCAGCCTGTTGGATCGTATGCTGGTGTTACTCGAGTCGTCCCTCTATAAATATAGTTGTTTAGGCACAGAATGAGACACGTGTCAGCCTCCTAATAGGGTAAACACTTAAACTATTTTGCATGTTATAACAATAACCATTATTGTTTGTATTTGGAGAAGACTGTAAACATCCTTATCAAGATCTTTATGTATAAGGGCCTCTTTGGTTGGTCCTAATATTACCAAAAATGGTCCATTAGAAAACTGACATAAGAAAAATTTATTGTTTTCCACCACAATTTGCTACTTGGCTTGCCAAATTAAGGGCCTGTTTGTTTGCACGGAAGTAATTGTGAAGTAGCTAAAGTAAAAGAAGTAAAAGCTACTTTTGCTACTTCCAAGCAAAAAAATGTGTTTGGTTCTCTGAAAAACTTACTTCCAATACTTTCCTAAATGCTTATGTGGCGTCTACGTGTTATCCTTACTTCCAAAATATTTTTCCAATCCTCAATACTCAGAAGTAGCTTGGAAGTAGTTGAAATGCATATTAATTAGGACATAAATAATTTTTTTATTAATATTTCCTTTATTAGTTACTTCTAACAACTTTTCAATGATAAAATTACTTCCTAGTAATATTTCCAAATGTTATCAAAACAAAAAAAATAAATAAAGAGAAAGAAGTTCTACTTCTGTTACTTCTAAAAATATATGAAACAAACAAAAAATGCTATTTTCACTACTTCCTACTTCATAGCTTTGAAAGTTACTTCTATAACCTACTTCTTACTTCTAATACTTCCATTATCTAAACGGGCCCTAAAAAGAAAAGTGAGAGAAAAAGTAGGCACCAGGTAGGATTGTTGGAGGAAAGTTTCCCACCCTCTTAACCCTGATTTCGGAGAAAAAAACACCCAAAACTGCTCTCCATACACACCCGAACAAAAAAGGAGGAAACTAGGTTTTCGGCTTCTCTATATTCTTCTCCTACCCCCGAGATCTTGTCAGCGCACTCTCTTGTTCTTCTCCCACCTCTTTCCCTATTCCTCCTCCCCCTCACGCTTTGCAAAGCCTACAAGAAGACCCGAAATCGTCGGGTACTGGTGCTAGTAGCTACTAAGATCAATCCACTCGCTGCTTTGAGGTTGGAAACTTTCTTTACTTTGTTATTTTCTAGTGTTTGAAGGTACTATATCTCTAACAGTTTTTCATTTTAGGGGTGTTTGGTGTTGGGTTTTCAATTGGTGGTGTTGTTAATAAAATTAAAATGAAAAGAACCCATGAAGATAATTATAAATAAGCAGTCAAACAAAACATAATTACAATTTTATGTCTAATGGTAACTATTTATTGAACATATTGCAATTTTATATAAAGTGCAGGTATATTGACTCTTTATAATAAGTTTTAGTTTATGTTAAAACATCTCATATCTCCTTTTAGATTATCGTCTTTTGATTTTGTTTGAATTTTATTTTTAGTCACCAATTTCACTTGATTTTTTGCTGGAAGTAAAATTTGACCAATTACCTAATGGAGTTATTTGCATAATTTTTAGCCCTTTGGTAAATGCGGAGAACTCTTTTGTTAGTAATTTTTTTGCTCAGGCAAATCAAGATATGATCCAATACTCCTCATTCAGATAATAGGTCTGTGTTTCTAGGAAATCCACGGGTTTACCAGCCCTGTGGAATTTTTTCTACAAAATCCATGGGACTAATAGTCATGTTTACTATGCGTGCATATTTTTGTGCACGCCCAACAAATAAACTGGACTACTAGTCTCGTGGATTTTTTCTACAAAATTCATAGGACCAGAAATCCCGTGAACTCTCAAGTTTGGCTTCACTTAACATTTGTATGCGTATTTTGTAGTGATAATTTTTATAAAAGTCCCTCAACCTAACAAATATTGATTAGTTAGTCAATTGATAAATACTTGCACTTATTTTCTCAAATCCTTTAAATTTTTAAAAATTACTTCATCAAACTTAATATTAGTGTAGAACCCCGTATTTTGTTAGAAGTATATGTGAATTATTAGTGATAAATAATTCTATTGTGGTAAATGACTTGAGGTCATAGATATACTTGATAACAAGTTATTAGAGATGTATGGATATATTTATATAGAGTTTTGTGCATCAGTTTTGGCAGATTAGCAAAACATGCATGAATCTGGAAAATGTCTGATTAGTCGACTCATGAGTAGACTTATGAGTCGACCAATGAGTCAACTTACGGGCAGATTTTCAGATTCTTTTTAGTTACGGGTTTGGGTGAGTTTCTTTCGGGTTTTAACCATATCATATAAATATTCTTTTACCCGAAACCAACCCTAAACCCATCAGATCTCAAAGAACCCTAGCCACCTCTCTCCCCTCAAACCCTAGCACGGATTTTGGACAATTTTGGGGAAGTTCAGAGGATTCTTCAGCAGTTGTAGGCTTTGCAGTGAAGGGGGATTCGTTTTCTTGTTTCTAGAGATCTAGCAGCACCTAAGGCGAGTAACATCTTGCCCAATCCTACACCCACTGTTTGTATAGCTTTCCTTGAGTTTTTATTTCGGATTTTTAAGCCTAAAACGTATTTTTGTGCATAAAAATAGATACTTTACATTATGATATGCAAGACCTATATTTTTCAATTATAAAAAGCTCACAAACGAATTTGTAAATTTAGATCCAGATCTGAAAATTTATTTAAACATAAGTTTCAATGCGATTTACTGTTTTCAATACGTTTTTTAAACACGTTTATATGTTTAGGGTTTTAATGTAAGATAATACAAGCAAATCTTTTGTTTCTGCTAATATACATGTGTTAGAATCGGATTTATATTGCTGGACATGATCAAAGAGAACAAAAATTTATCAAAGAGAACAAAAATTTACAATTTTGGCAGATAATTATCGTGAACAGAAAACTAGGGATTTTCTGCTCAGTCGACCAATGAATCGACTCATGAGTCGACCAATGAGTCAACTGATTGGGGAAAACTTTAGTTTTGTGTTTTGTCTGGTCGACTTATGAGTCGACTGATGAGTCGACCAATGAGTCGACTAATGAGGAGTTTTCTTCTTTTGTATTTTCTTCAGTTTGAATCTGTTTAAGTTATTTCAGTTTAACTAAAATTGTTTATGTTTATTATTGCTGCGTGCTTAAATATGAACGAGGAGTCGCCTCAAATGACGGGTATTAGAAATTTATGTATAATCTATATCATTGCATGTGAGATGTCATGCGAACACGAGTTTAGGTTTGCGTACTGAGACACGTGAGAAATTAGGGTATATGCACAAGATCATATAACTCATCTAGTCTATGTGTTGGGCAATTATGATGTGTAGTCCATGTGTTGGACACTTATCACTTTCAGTCCATATGTTGGACCTTTTACATATGCAGTCCATGTGTTGGACATCCACTACATCAGTTTAGACCTTGAGAGTTAACACCTATACTTGCATAGGCTGGACACGATATTTATACGAGTTGTGACACGACACCGTAATTAAGTCTGAGATGAGTTTGCCTTCTTTTATTAATGTTTCTTGTATTAGATTTTGGGTTTTGTATTTAGGGATGTACAATTTGAGATACAAGGTATATATATGAGGGTTTTCTTGTTTAGATTATTTCGCTCGACGTACTTATGCTCGTGTTGTAACTTCCTAAATACTAAAATCCTCTTATACATAGGTACTTACAATCTGAGCTACATGGTATATACATGAGGGTTTCCTTATTTGGATTATTTCGCTCGACTTACTTATGCTCACATTGTAATTACCTAAATAGGATTTGTGATTTTATATATATGTTATAACTGTATTTTCTGTATACAACGAGCCCTTTTCCCTTGGGGTTGGTTGTGATGTTGCTCGCTAACGTTTTGATGCTCGTTGTCCCTCCCCCTTTCAGGTAACGAGCCAGGAGCCCGGAGAGTCACAGGTTGATGGCGAGGTACTCTAGCTCCAGCTATTCTATCATAGTTATATTTTACTTTTGAGCTTCACAGTAGACTTTGTTTAAACATTTTGGGAGTTTATTCTAGAAGCTGTAAAGGCTGTGTACCTTATTTCCTTTATTTCAGGCATTTTGTATTTGAGGTTTGTTAAGAACTCCAGTTTATTCATTTCAGACATTGACTTATATTTCAGTATGGTAAATGATGGAATATTAATTTCTCTATTATTTCATCAGTTGACTCTTGTATAATCTTTTACTTGCTTTTGTACCTACACCTTTTATTGACTCTACTAGAGAGATAATAATTGTGATGGTGAAACATGTTATTGCACGGTGTGGTGCATGGCAGGTTTGATATTCTTGGTTTTACCTAGGACTGCAGCCTTGTGTGAACCCAGGGACGTCACAGTTAGTATCATAGCTCTAGTTCCAGTATCCTTAGGATCATCATGTGGCGAGTCGTGGAGCTAGGATAGAGTTCCTTAGGATTCATGTATAGAGTCTGTAAGGATTCCCTAGTATGAGTGATGACGATATGTGTGTATATCTCAAAATTTGAGGATATTTTTTTTATGACAACTATTTTGTGTAAGCTTAAAGTATTTGTGTGAATACTAAATTGTTGTGAAAATTATATTGTGATATGCTATGTATGTGTATATGTCTATTTTGACTCATAAACTTTTGTTTTCTTATGATCAGAGAGATGGCAGGATGTGGTAGACCTCGTACTCGGAGAGCTGGACAGGCAGAGTCGCAGTAGGCTCCACCTGATCCACAGCAAGCTCAACCCGAGACACAGCAAGCACCACTTGAGCCACAGCAGGCTCTCCAGTACCTTATTGATCTTATGGCCCTTATCGTAGCTAGGATGGCAGCATTTGAGGAGTTTGTGGCGAGTCATATCGCGCCACCGACACCACCACTACCACCAGCAGATCAGTCGCAGGGGATACCAGCCGTCCCTATCAGCGAGAGACCCCCAGAGGCCATACCTGTAGTCATTCCACCAGCAATCCCAGACAGAGCCATAGAGTAGGAGGCTTGGCTTCATATGGTTGAGAGGTATCAGAAGATGAGAGCACCAGAGTTCTAGGGGTCAGCAGACCCTCTTGCAGCCCACAAGTGAAAGGAGGATGTGAGTAACACCCTCGATATACTTAATATGGATTCGATCCAGAAGCAGATATTGGCGTCCTACAGTCTGAAGGGAGATGTCGGAAGATGGTACCGGCTTCAGTTCACTCCAGAGCACAGGATGACCCTCACATGGGTGGACTTTGTCTATTTCTTCGATGGGCAGTATATTTTTTCTGTAGCTCGGACTGGGAAGGAGCTGAGTTGTCCCGGCTGACTCAAGAGGATATGTCAGTGGCAGATTTTGAGAGCAGATTTATGGAGTTGCTGCACTTCCCTAGCAGGTGGCAGACAGGAGAGCGACAGACTCAGATGTTCCTAGTAGGGCTCCGCCCTAATCTCCGTCGATACCTCGTCTCGAGGAAGTTCTATTCAGTTCGGGAGGTAGCTGAGGCCGCCACTTCTCAGGAGATTGAGACTGCTATGTTTCAGAAGGATAGGGAAGGGAAGACCAAGACAGGACAGACTCGTGATAAGGGGAAGAACAAGAGACCTTTTTCTGGATCCCAACAGCAGCAGCAAGGTCCTCATAAGAAGGGACCTCAGCATGATCAGAGAGCGCATTAGTAGCGCAAGTTCCAGGGAGTTTGCTATAACTGTCGCAAGGTCGGGCATAAGGTATCAGAGTGTCGCAGCGCACCAGCAGGTGCTCAGCAAGGCAAGGGCCCGAACTAGCAGCAGCAGCGACAGCAGGGCAGAGTTTAGGGCCAGCAGGCCAGATTTGAGGCACCGCCAGCAGCACAAAGGACTGAGGGGCAGATTTGGGCAGTTCAGGAGGTTACTTAGGGGCAGATAGTACGGTATTCTCCAGCACTAGTAGCAGAGTAGTCTCCAGCCACAGGCAGAGTGTATGTGGTAGTACCGCGTGATCATGGAGCTAGCGGAGCAGTGGTGGAGGGTACGTTTCTTGTGAATTCTTTTCCCGTCCATATTCTCTTCGATTCGGGAGCTTCACATTCCTTCATTTCGTATGATTTTATATCTAGACTCCAGCTCGTAGCTCGACCATTAGACACCCCTTTATCAGTTTCCACCCCTTTAGGTGAGATATCGCTTCTGGAGAGCGTTTGTAGGAGGTGTACGATCAGTCTAGATGAGTCGGAGTTTGTGGTTGATTTGATAGTGTTGCATATGTCCGAGTTAGATGTCATCTTTGGTATGGATTGGTTGTCTTCCTACCATGTTAGTATTGATTGCTTTGCGAAGATAGTCAATTTACGGGCGTCCGATAGGTCCGAGATGATTGTGGCAACCTCTCAGGGCAACCGTTTTGCGGAGTTATTTCTGGCGTACATCAAGGAGGTGATGCGACGGGATCAGGGTGTTGATTTATTAGAGACTAGAGTTGTCTCAGAGTATCAGGATGTCTTTCAGGACATACCTGGATTACCTCCTGTGAGAGAGGTTGAGTTCTGTATTGAGTTGCAGCCAAGCACAGCCCCGATATCCCGCGCATCCTATCGCATGGCACCAGCTAAGATGAGGGAGCTTCAGACCCGTTTGGACGAGTTATTAGCTCAGGGTTTTATTCGTCGGAGTCATTCTCCATAGGGCGCACCGGTCCTCTTCGTGAAGAAGAAGGACGGTAGTATGAGATTGTGCATTGATTATAGGGAGTTGAACAAGGTCACTATCCGGAATAGGTACCCATTGTCTAGGATTGATGACTTGTTCGACCAGCTGCAGGGAGCGCAGTTCTTCTCGAAGATTAATCTTCGTTCTGGTTATCATCAGTTACGGGTTCGGGAGATGGATATCCCTAAGACCGCCTTTCTTACTCGATATGGATCTTTCGAGTTCATGGTCATGCCATTTGGACTGACCAATGCACCCGCGGTATTCATAGACTTGATGAACCGGGTTTTCCGTCCCTTCTTAGATCAGTTCGTGATTGTTTTCATCGACGACATCCTCATTTATTCGAGATCGGAGACAGATCATGAGCAGAATCTCCGATTAGCTTTGAGGACTCTGCAGGAGCATCAGTTATATGCTAAGTTCAGCAAGTGCGAGTTTTGGCTTTCAGAGGTCAGGTTTCTCAGCCACGTCATCAGCAGAGAGGGCATATCAGTAGACCCAGCTAAGGTTACAGCAGTGCTTGATTGAGAACCACCAAAGATGGTGACAGAGATTCATAGCTTCTTAGGATTAGCAGGTTATTACAGGAAGTTCATCCAGGACTTCTCGAAGATTTCGATGCCACTTACACGCCTTACGAAGAAGGGTGTACAGTATACTTGGAGTGTGGAGTGCCAGAAGGCCTTTGATATCTTGAAGACTAAGTTGACTTTAACACCAGTTTTGACTATTCCGAGTAGCGACAGGACATTCGTCGTCTACACAGATGCATCATTGGCAGGATTAGGAGGCGTCTTGATGCAGACTCAGAGGGTAGTAGCATATATCTTACGATAGTTGAGGGTGCATGAGCAGAACTATCCCACTCATGACTTGGAGTTAGTAGCAGTGGTATTTGCACTGAAGTCATGGAGGTACTATTTGTATGGAGTGCAGTTTAAGTTGTTCACAGACTATCAGAGTCTGATGTATCTTTTCTCTCAGAAGGAACTCAACCAGAAATAGAGGAGATGGATTGAGTTTATGAAGGACTACAAGTTCACGATTCAGTATCACCCCAGGAAGGTGGACGTTGTAGCAGATGCTTTGAGTAGAAAGCGTCGACATCGAGTTTCAGCTTTGAGGTGTTCTTTGTACAGAGATCTTCTTACTATTAGCCAGTTTGATTTCAGACCCGAGATTAGTGGAGCCAGTGCATTTTTGGGAGCAGTGTCAGTTCAACCATCTTAGAGTACCAGAGTAGCTAGAGCTCAGCTGGAAGACTCTTGGATTCAAATCCGAAAGGAGGAGATTTCCAAAGAGCCTAAGGATGATTGGACCATTGGAGCAGATGGAGGTCTACGAATGAAGGGTAGATTGGTTATGCCAGCCAGTGCAGAGCTGAAGAGGGAGTTATTTGATGAGGCGCACCGTACTCAGTATACAGTGCATCCAGGAACCACCAAGATGTACAAGGACTTGAGGAGACACTTCTGATGGAGTGGTATGCGTAGAGAGATTTCAGAGTATGTGGCTAAGTATTTTACCTGTCAGCAGGTGAAGGCAGAGCATCAGAAACCGACAGGAACACTTCAGCCTTTACCCACTCTAGAGTGGAAGTAGGCGGATATTTCTATGGATTTAATTGTAGAGTTGCCGAAGTCGAAGAAGGGGAACGACTCAGTTTGGGTGATTGTGGATCGGTTGACGAAGTCAGCCCATTTTATTCCAGTGAGGACTACTTATACCGCCGAGGTATATGCGAGGATATTTATTCGGGAGATAGTTTGATTTCATGGAGTTCCAGACACGATCGTGTCGGATCGAGGTTCAGTGTTCACTTCACATTTTTGGAGGAGTTTCCAGGATTCGTTCGGCAGCAGATTATCTTATAGTAGTGTTTTCCACCCACAGACAGATGGCCAGACGGAGAGAGTGAATCAGGTGTTGGAAGACATGTTGCGGGCTTGTGTCATTGACTTTTAGGGCAGCTGGGAGGAGCATATTTCACTGATAGAGTTCGCTTATAACAATAGTTATCAAGCGACGATCGGTATGGCCCCTTATGAGGCATTGTACGGGAGACCTTGTAGATCACCGATATGTTGGGCAGAGCCGGATGATAGCTTAATGCTTAGACCAGAGCTAGTGAGACAGACTACTAAGAAGGTAGTCTTGATCAGAGAGAGGATTCTAGTCGCCCAGAGTCGACAGAAGAGCTATGCAGATAAGAGATGAAGACCCTTGGAGTTTTAGGTTAGAGATGCAGTAATGCTGAAGGTATCGCCTATGAAAGGTATTTAGCGATTCGGGAGGTGGGGAAAGCTTGCACCGATGTATATTGGACCCTTCTGGATTTTGGAGCGCATTAGAGTTATGTCATACAAACTAGATCTTCCAGTATCGATGTCTAGTATACACAATGTATTTCATGTTTCTATGCTCAAGAAGCACTTGCATGATGAGGAGAAGCAGAGAGTATTGGACGCACCTGAGATTGAGCTTCAGGAGGATCTATTTACGATTGAGATTCCAGTTGCTATACTTTCCAGAGAGGACAAGAGGCTTAGAAATAAGGTAATTCCTTTGGTGAAAGTCCAGTAGAACCGAAGAGGCGTTGAGGAGATTTCTTGGGAGCGCGAGGAGGACATGCGTCGTGACTACACATACATGTTTGAGCAAGTAAATTAAAGCTTTTTGTATGATTTATATATGGCTTATAGATTCAATTATGGCGATGTTTATACTTAACACTAAAATGAGGGTATTACCGCTTATCTCCTAAGTACTTGGAACATATGGTATATATATGAGGGGTTCCTTGTTTAGATTTTTTGCTTGATGTACTTGTTCCTTTTAGTTAGGGGTTAAGTGGGAATATTTACGTTTTAGATGGTTAAGTGTAGACATCGATGATGATTTTTCTGAGAGCGCGAAGATAATATGTAGCGCAACTTCCTGCACCTATTAAGGAAGCGGGTTGATTTATGTATGTGACTATATGTGTAGTTATAATTAGATTTAACGCCAGAATGAGGATATTTTCGCTTAATTCCTAATCTCATGGAACACATGGTATATATATATGGGGGTTCCTTGTATGGATTTTTCGCCCGACGTACTAGTTTCATTTGATTAAGGGTTGAGTGTGAATATGGTTATTTTGGATTGTTAAATATAAATATCGCTATTTGCCTATATAGAGTAATGTGTTGATTTGATTATGCTTTTCAAATTTCAAGGACGAAATTCTTTTAAGGGGGGAAGAAAGTAGAACCCCGTATTTTGTTAGAAGTATATGTGAATTATTAGTGATAAATAATTCTATTGTGATAAATGACTTGAGGTCATAGATATACTTAATAACAAGTTATTAGAGATGTATGGATATATTTATATAGAGTTTTGTGCATCAGTTTTGGCAGATTAGCTAAACATGCACGAATCTGGAAAATGTCTGATTAATCGACTTATGAGTCGACCAAAGAGTCGACTTACGGGCAAATTTCCAGATTCTTTTTAGTTGCGGGTTTGCGTGAGTTTCTTTCGGGTTTTAATCGTATCATATAAATATTCTTTTACCCAAAACCAACCCCAAACCCATCAGATCTCAGAGAACCCTAGCCACCTATCTCCCCTCAAACCCTAGCTCGGATTTTGGACAATTTTGGGGAAGTTCGGAGGATTCTTCAATAGTTGTGGGCTTTGCAGCGAAGGGGGATTCGTTTTCTTGTTTCTAGAGATCTAGCAGCACCTAAGGCGAGTAACATCTTGCCCAATCCTACACCCACTGTTTGTATAGCTTTCCTTGAGTTTTTATTTCGGATTTTTGAGCCTAAAACATATTTTTGTGTATAAAAATAGATACTTTACATTATGAGATGCAAGACCTATATTTTTCAGTTATAAAAAGCTCACAAACAAATTTGTAAATTTAGATCCAGATCTGGAAATTTGTTTAAAACATGAGTTTCAATATGATTTACTGTTTTCAACACGTTTTTTTAAACACGTTTATATGTTTAGGGTTTTAATGTAAGATAATACAAGCAAATCTTTAGTTTCTGCTAATATACATGTGTTAGAATCGGATTTATATTGCTGTACATGATCAAAGAGAACAAAATTTTACAATTTTGGCAGATAATTATCGTGAACAGAAAACTGGGGATTTTCTGCTCAGTCGACCAATGAGTCGACTCATGAGTCGACCAATGAGTCGACTGATGAGTCGACCAATGAGTCGACTGATTGGGAAAAACTTCAGTTTTGTGTTTTGTCTGGTCAACTTATGAGTCGACTGATGAGTCGACTAATGAAGAGTTTTCTTCTTTTGTATTTTCTTCAGTTTGAATCTGTTTGAGTTATTTCAGTTTAACTGAAATTGTTTATGTTTATTATTACTGCGTGCTTAAATATGAACGAGGAGTCACCTCGAATGACGGGTATTAAAAATTTATGTATAATCTGTATCTTTACATGTGAGATGTCATGCGAACACGAGTTTAGGTTTGCGCACTGAGACACGTGAAAAATTAGGGTATATGCACATGATCATATAACTCATCTAGTCCATGTGTTGGGCAATTATGATGTATAGTCCATGTGTTGGACACTTATCACTTTCAGTCCATGTGTTGGACCGTTTACATATGCAGTCCATGTGTTGGATATCCACTACATCAGTTTAGACCTTAAGAGTTAACACCTATACTTGCATAGGCTGGACACGACATTTATATAAGTTGTGACATGACACCGTAATTATGTCTGAGATGAGTTTGCCTTCTTTTATTAATGTTTCTTGTATTAGATTTTGGGTTTGGTATTTAGGGATGTACAATTTGAGATACAAGGTATATATATAAGGGTTTTCTTGTTCGGATTATTTCGCTCGACGTACCTATGCTCGTGTTGTAACTTTCTAAATACTAAAATCCTCTTATACATAGGTACTTACAATCTGAGCTACATGTTATATATATGAGGGTTTCCTTGTTTGGATTATTTTGCTCGACGTACTTATGCTCACATTGCAATTACCTAAATAGGATTTATGATTTTATATATATGTTAAAATTGTATTTTCTATATACAACGAGCCATTTTCCCTTGGGGTTGGTTGTGATGTTGCTCGCTAGCGCTTTGACGCTCGTTGTCCCTCCCCTTTCAGGTAACGAGCCAAGAGCCCGGAGAGTCGCAGGTTGATGGCGAGGCACTGTAGCTTTAGCTATTCTATCATAGTTATATTTTACTTTTGAGCTCTACAGTAGACTTTGTTTAGACATTTTGGAAGTTTATTCTAGAAGTTGTAAAGGCTGTGTGCCTTATTTCCTTTATTTCAGACATTTTGTATTTGAGGTTTGTTGAGAACTCCAGTTTATTCATTTCAGACACTGACTTATATTTCAGTATGGTAAATGATGGAATATTAATTTCTCTATTATTTTATCAGTTGACTCTTGTATAATCTTTTACTTGTTTTTGTACCTACACCTGTTATTGACTCTACTAGAGAGATAGTAATTGTGATGGTAAAATATGTTATTGCACGGTGTGGTGCATGACAGGTTTGACATTATTGGTTACACCTTAGACTGCAGCCTTGTGTGAACCCAGGGGCGTCACAATTAGTCTATCAAATCTTTAGAGGTTTGGAATTACCCCCTTAAATGTCCATAATTAGTTGCAATTACCCCCTTAAATTTAAAACTAGTTCCCCAAATATTTAATCACTTTCAATTTCCTTCCTCAAAATGTTTATTTTTAGAATTTGGTCTCTCAAATGGGTTCATAAAAAATTAAAATTAGTCTCTCAAATAGTTAGACTTTTGAATTACTCCATCAAATGTTCATAATTAGTCCTTCAAATCTTGATAAATTTTGCAAATTACAATCTTATATTTAAAATTAGTCCCTCAATTCGTTAAATATTTTAAAATTCCTCGCTCAAGTGGTCATATTTTAAAATTAGTCCCTCAAATGGTGGGCATTTTCACTCCACATATGTTTGGCAATAATTTTGTCCTATTTGGGTAGTAAGTAGACCATGGTGACCACAAACATGGTTTCTTCTTGTGACGCCCCTAGGTTCACACAAGGCTGCAGTCCTTGGTGAAACCAGGAATGTCAAACCTGCCATGCACCACACCGTGCAATAACATGTTTCACCATCACAATTAACATCTCTCTAGTAGTGTCAACAACAGGTGTAGGTACAAAGCAAGTAGAAGATAATACAAGAGATACTGATGAAATGAAAGGGGTCAGAATAGTATTTCATCATTCATCACACAGGAATACAAAGTCAAAATCTGAAATGCATAAACAGGAATTCTTAACAAGTCTCAAATACAATAAGTCTGAGTTAAGGAAATAAGGCATACCGCCTTTACAACTTCTAGAATAAACTCTCAAATGTCTAAACCACAAAGTCTACAGTGGAGCTCAAAAGTAAAATACATCTAGAGTAGACAGCTGACGCTAAAGTGCATCGTGTCAACCTGCGACACTCCGGGCTCCTGGCTCGTTACCTGAAAGGGGGAGGGACAACGAGCGTCAAAGCGCTAGCGAGTAACATCACAACCAAACCCCAAGGGAAAAGGGCTCGTTGTCTATGAAAATACAGTTAATGTATAACAGTATAAAATCATTATTCTAATAGCAAATGGGTTTTAGTACTTAGGAAATTACAACACGAGCATAGGTACGTCGAGCGAAATAATCCAAACAAGGAAACCCTCATGTATATACCTTGTATCTCAAATTGTAAATCCCTAAATACTAAACCCGAGATCTAATACAATAAACAATGAAGGAAACGAATACAAACCCATCCCTACCGATAAGTGAAATCATGACGGGGCTACCACAAGTGTCATGTCAAATTCACCTGAATGTTATGTCCGAAAACGATTAAGTGTCCAAAACATAGACTGAATATAGCCGTTGTCCAACGTGTGGACCGGATGTGACCGTTGTCCGACGCTTGGACCGGATGTAACCGTTGTCAAACGCTTGGACCGGATGTGACTGTTGTCCAACGCTTGGACCGGGGTGACAATGCATATCCAACACGAGAATTAAATAACAATACATGTCCAACACGAGGACTAAGCAGAGTGAACGTCCAACATAAGGACTTAATAGCAACGCATGATCCACTCGAGGACTGTGAAAACGTGCAACGGTCGCTGTGATATATATAGAATAGTCAAATTATATCAATCCATACTCAAATCAGTGTGTAAGTCCCCACTTTATACCCTCAGGTCAACTACCATACATGGATACATAGTGGGACAAATTACCATGGTCAGATAAACCAAACAAAACCCCAAATAGGAGTGAAAATGTTCAAATACAGCAAACCT
>BQKN01066769.1:294368-317930 GCA_022839385.1 Asparagus kiusianus
AGAAGAAAGATCCCAAGAGCTGCTCCCAGATTCCCAAAATCCAGCGCCAAAAACCCAGCTGGGTTTCAGGAAGAAGAAGAAGGAGAAGAAAGAGGAGGAGGCTAGGGTTACGTATTGGGGGTTCAGGCCTTGCCTCCTGTGGGTTGAGTTGGTTTAAATACCAACTCCCCAACCCGACCCGAAACCCAAAAGCCCAAACAACTAAAACCCGCACCCAAACCTGTAATAAGACTCTCTGATCGCTGATCGGTCGACCGCGCCGGTCGACCGCGCCGGTCGACCGATCAGCACAAAAATGCTTGTTAAGGGCATTTTTTCCTGCTGATCGCTAACTCACTCGATTTCTCTCACTTGTAAATATCTGCTGGGTTCCCAAACACTGATAAAACCATTCATCAGATATACACATGCATAAATTTATGATTGTTCATCATACGGGAATTATTTACTATCAATAATTCACGCATATATATTATAGAAATTTCTTTCGGGGTTTTACACTTCTATTTTTCTAGTTTGAACCAAACACTAGAAAATGAGGGAATCAATTCACACGTTAACTAGTTTTTTGTCATTTCAAATTGAGCCAAACTAATAAAAGTGTTGGAAAGTAATTATGCCTTGTGTTTTTTGACGAAACAAACACAATAAACACTATTCTAAGATTGTGAGGGAAATAGTAAAAAAATAAAGGAAATATAGCATTTAGAAAATGAAGGAAAGCAATCAAACAGCCCCTAAGAGTAAAGGAAATATAGCATTTAGAAAATAAAGGAAAGCAATCAAACAACCCCTAAGAGAAAAAAAAAATTAGGGACTAATCGATCTTCTCTTGAACAGTACTATTTTGATGGTCATTTAAAGAAGTGTGATACCGTTGATAGAATATCTAGAATATTTTTAGAGTATTGGCATTTCATCTTTTCAATAAAGCATAAGTTCTCCTCAATATCATCCTTCATAACCTTCGTTTAAGAGAAAGTAAAACCTGTGATGAATTATGATAAATTAGTGAGTGCTTTACTCACCATCCCATCGCAGATGAAGATTACACAATGAAGAAATTGAAGGTGGATCATGATAAAAAAAAATGGTAGGTGTGTAGAGACCAAGTAGTTCGTGGCTGTATTATTATGATCTCTGTAGTGAATTTAGTAAATCATGTAATTCCATAAGTTAGATTTGCATGTAGAATCATACCATCTAAACTTATGTAGAAAAAACTTAGTGGAGATTTATGGATACGTGCGTGTAGATAACAAATTTATGGATACATGCATGTAGATAACAAATTTATGTCATCATTAACTGTCCCCACCGTGACCACTTACGAGTAACTCCGCCAGTCCCACGTACATAAATGAAATGCCGTCACTTTTACGTCGTGAAGACAAGGACAATGCGTTGATGACGAGATTTGATAGCTCAAGCATTGGGCTCCACACATCTATACCCATATGACCGTATAAGTACTACATGAAGTTCTTTTGAGAGCACAAACTATCGACTTGGAGGCACTTTATACTCCATAAAAACTCTAAAAATATAGTGAAGTTTGTATTTTGTATTTTATTATGTGTTGTATGTTAGAGGTCAGTTTCATTGACTGAAAACTAAGCCATTTTTTTGAATTTAGATTTCTTCGATGTGATTTAAAGTCCCTTCCAACGCATCAAATCTCTAGAATTATATTGAGAATTATAATTTACATACTAACAATTTGTTTGTTGAAAAAGATTTCGGGGCACGAAAGTGATAGACGAGAGGGTACAAACTCTTCTTCTTCTAACATAAAAGAACATTCCTCCTTTATATATAATGAGAAATTCAGAAACTATTTTTAAAGACAAATTAAACAATGCCACTTAAGTGCACAAAAGAATTGCATGTGTCACATATCTGTTTTTAATACTAACATAGAATTCTTTTGTGATGTGTTTATACCTTTTTTAAAATTTGTCACGTCTTCTTATCTTATCTGAAAATAACATGTGGATGCATAATCCTATTAGAACTTGACGCGTGGACAACTAATTTTATATTTACATTAAAATCTTAATCAATTTAAAATTGTCTATACTTAGAAAATTCTATTAATCAAATATTTGATAATTCTAATCAAATCATAACTATCCACAACTAAAAAAATATGTCATAATCCTAATTTTACATTAATAAAAATTATTCATAAAAATTAATACATACCCCTCAAATCATTCATATTTGTAGATTAAACTGTAAAATTACTATCTATATCTGAAAATTACAAGAATTAATTCCATGAAAATATGAAATTACAAAAATCCCTAAAAGGAACCTAAAGTTACAAACAACACCCTTAATTTCCAAAAATTATATCAATTGCCTAAAAAATTAGAAAATTACAACATACCCCTTACAGATATAAAAATACAATCAACACCCTAAAAGATCGAAAAATAAAGTTCCAAAAAATATGAAAGTGAAAAAAGCTCCTTGAAAATCTACAAACTGAAAACATACCCTAAAATTTGAAAAATTGTAAAATACTTTAGAAAAATTAAAAAGTCACAGACAACCTCCTGAAAAATTCAAAACTAACAAACAACTCCTTTGGAAAATCTAAAAATTTTGAACAACCTCCTTAAAAACTATAAAAATAATTAACAAAATCCTTTAAAAATCTAAAAATAATAGATGTCATTGTTGGATTTTTTTTTTTTTGGCCAAAAGTTATTAGATCTTAAATGATAAAACTCAAAACTTATTGAGGTTTTCTGCCAAATTACTAGGGAGTTTCGTCATTTGACCACAAATGAGCTAACAGTGTGTTAATTTTGAGGGTTTCTCTGAAAAGTTTAGAATTTAGTGAAAGTGTTAAAAGTATCAAGGATTTGGTGCAAAATGCCCAACCTTACTGGGGGGGTTTAGTGAAATTTTCTCCTTCTCAATTTTTACAAAGAGGTAAGTTTTTCCTTATATCTACTAAAGATTAAATTAGTGGTTACCATTTGACAATTTACTTTTATTGACAAATTTGGATGAGTATGAAATTAAATAGAAAAAAATAAGGGATAATATAATATTCGTGTTTATATTATAATTAGTTATTGTTATAAGCTATTGCTACGCTAATTATATTCATAAAATAAGTAAAGTATATAACACAAAAAGAGGAAGAAGCAACCTAAAACATAAATTGAGTACAATTTAATTTAGATCGCATGAGCTAAAAAAATTATGAGAACAAAGAAATCTGACACTAGTAGAAATCTTTGAAATGCTGAAGGCAACATTCCGCTATCCCGATCATGATTTTCTTACCCCCAGAGGGAAAGGTCCTTCCCTTTTGGGCCGATTGTGGGCGAGGAGGGATTCGAACCCCCGACACCGTGATTCGTAGCCACGTGCTCTAATCCTCTGAGCTACCCGGATTTGAACTGGGGATAAAGGATTTGCAGTCCCATCAAAATCGGGGAAACAGCGAAAGATATGGTAGTTAGTGTCTCGCGACAAGATTTAGCGAATCCTAACCATATAAGTCCCCTCCCACTTTGCAGATTCTAGTCGTTATGCAAACGGTATGAATGAGTCACCTAGAGGAGAGGCTGCACTCATCAGGGTGGGACAATGGAGTACGTACCAAGCCATCAAGTAAGTATAAGGCAGTGGCACTCGGGGATTGGGACTCTTGAAAGTCTTGTTGCCGTCAGACTCCATTTCCGTAACTTGGACAAAATCCAAAGCCAACTCCCTCAGCCCACTCTGCAGACTACACACCATTGCTGAAAGGAGATTCAACGGCTTCTCATGAGCCAAAAGCACTGCAGGATAAACCACCTCAGCAGCAAGGGCATCAATTGGCCTCAAGGTGAATAGTATAAGAAATTAAAATCTAACTATAAAATAAATTACAAAATCTAAACTATAAAATAAATTACAAGAATTAAATATAAGAAAATAAATCTACTCTATAAGCATGAAATAAATCTAAGGTAAGAGGGTTCTAGCCTCTTGGCTATCTAAACAAGAAAATAAAATCTAATTACAAGCATGAAAATAAATCTAAACTAATAAGCAATAAAAGAAAAATAAGAAAAACAAACCTTCAAAATAATCTCCATCTCCATCTTCATCTTCATCATCCAACAAAGAGAAGAAAAGAAAAATTTAAAGTGGTAAAAAATTTTTTTTATTAATTGTAACAAAAAGTTATAATTTTGGAAGACCTTCTCAATTAAGAGTAGTCCTCCTCTCCAAATGGAGTTATAAAAATTTTCACACCCTAAACCCCTTACTCTCTACCCCTATTTATAGTAAACATCAGTGAATAAGAGCCCTTGGATCAAAATCTTATCCAAAAACCATGAATTATAGCCTTAGATTCGTAACAGAATGACGATGGCATCGATGCCAAGTGTGTTGCAATTGCATTTCGCAGTTTCTTCTTCTTTTATGCTTTGGGCTTGGGCTTCTTTAGCATTTCTTCTTCTTTTGGGCTTTCATGCTTGAGTTCTTCATTTAATTAGTGGGCTTTGTTAAGAGAAGAGATATTGGGCTTTTATTTTTGATTAACTTACAATTAAAGATAAAAACAATTATTAATGATAAATTTATTCATATAAACTAGATAATGATGGTATAAAATTGTAATAAAATATGATTATCAAGCTTCCAAACGCTAGACTCACCCACGCGTTCTAATTCTCAAGCACAGAGTTCACCCACGCGTTTTGACCACAACAAAAACAACATCTCGACAACAGAGCTACGATACAGCTTCAAATAAATAAAGAGAGGCTGACATTAGCCATCAAGGTGATCAAAGCCGAGAAGAAACTAGTGTATGATAAGCAGTTATGCAACCTCTTGGATGAGTAAAAATAGGTTACAGTCAACAATGCTAAAATCATCAAACTCGATACGGCACACAGCTCAATCTTCTAAGTGGCTTAACATTCCCACCAAGATTAATAAAGCCAGAAGCTGCACACGGCTTATTCTTCTAAGTGGCTTAACATTCCCACCAAGATTAATAAAGCCAGAAGCCACACACGGCTCATTCTCTTAAGTGGCTTAACATTCCCACTAAGATTAATGAAGCCAGAAGCCGCACACGGCTCATTCTCCTAAGTGGCTTAACATTCCCACTAAGATTAATGAGGTTAAAAGTTGCACATTGAGTGTTCATCAATGCCTACAAGAATTCTCTGGATAAAAGAACACATCTCATCACAGATTGAGTGGAGTATCTGAAGGATCCAGACAAAATCTGAAGAACACACCTCATCGCAGATTAAGTGGAGTATCTAAAGGATCCAGATAAAATCCGGAGAATACACCTCATCGCAGACAGAGTAGAGTATCTCAAGGACCCAGACAAATTCATTGTCATCATCGTTCTTGTTTGATTCATCAGCGATGACTTGGGCTTTAGCTTGTTTGACTAAGTTCATTGTCACCAAGACACAAAAGTTACCTTGTTTGGTTCAAGGAAGCAGAATTTCAACACTCTGGCAACCAGGTTCGTGATGTCTTCGAATCAGACGAAGTGAACAATCAATCAATCAAATTTCAGGATCAAAAGTATTCCGATAATTCATCTCAGTCAACCGCAAACTTTTAAAAACTTTGAAGGGGGTTCTGTAGGCTGTCTAAAAATCATAATAGATAGCTGATCTCCATCGAGCTTCAACGATGAAAGTTACAATCAGATGACTTTCATGTCGACAAATGAAAACTCTATTCCGTGGTCTTCACAATCAACTGTGAGAGTTACAATCTGACGACTTTCACACCTCACAACAGCTAAAGTGAGGATTACTGAACAATGGTCCTTGCAACGCTCTACAGAAGAGGTTACAAGTCAACTAACACCTTCTAAACGCGGAATTCATCTTCACATTTCAATTCCTGAAACGCAGGTGACCCCCGTGTTTCCAAGCTTCAACAAGCAAAACGCAGGCGACCCCCGCGTTTGCAAGCTTCAAAACACAAGCGGCCCTCGCGTATTCGATGTTCAGTCAATACTCAACTTCGCGTCTGAATCCTAAGACGCGGAGTTAGGGTCCTGAACGCCAAATTGGGCGTTTGACTCATTCAAACATGAGTCGAATAGTTTTAAAATCATTTTTCTCATGATCCGAGGAAATCACACCCACTTAGGAGCGGATTAACGGGGTAGTTACAACCCCTTATCCTCTTATAAAACCTCAACAAACTCAACAGAGAAGGGGGTTAGATTTTTTCTGCAGAGAGGTTCTAATTTTGGAGATTAATTCCTTGGGGGATAAGATCGGATCTTCTATCATCTAAGGGAGGAGATCTCTTGGATTTTCAGCATCAAGAAGATCTAATCTTGGAGCATCTTTCAGTAACAAACAAACCTACTTGGCTTCTTAACCGATTATTCGGCCTTAACAACTCTTTCTAGAGAGTTTTAACTCGTTCTAAGTTCTTAAACTCGTTAAGAGTTATCCATCAAAATTATCACATAAGTTAATTGTTCCCACGAGACAAGACGGTCGGATCGTCAACGGAGAGCAAATTCGACGCAAGCATTCGAATGAGGTACTCCATCGCTACCGTGAAGAACCCAGAATTAAACAAAGGGAAAAATTCAGATCAATTCTCCTCTCTTTTGTAATCGGGAATTCAAATTGTAATTAAGATCGAGAGAATACAAATTAAATTTCTTTCATTTTACTTACTTCAAATTTTTCACCAAACAAAAGATGGCGACTCCGCTGGGGACTAGCTTCTCTGATGATGAAGTGGTGGCGCAATCCATTGTTCATCTTACGGGAACCACTGTCGAAACTCTCATCGTAGAGTTTGACCAAGCCAAGTACGAGGAAGCTCTTTCCTCTGGATCGCTTAGCCCTAAGGCTAGGCGCAACATCCACAAGATCTCCAAAGAGATCAAAACTGTTACTGAAACACCGAAGAAAGCCCTCTCGTTCGATCAAGATTCATCGAACAGCCCCTCCACCAAAAGAGTGGGCTTAGCCTCTACCGAACTCGTCCAGCGAGTTGAACATTCCACGTTCGCGTCAACACGACGTGTTACGGGTCATAAACGGCCTATGGAGGAGACAGACTCTATAAACACTGATGACATTGCTGCCAAGGCTTTAAAACAAGCCAAAAAGAACGTCGCTCGAAGACGAAGAAGATCCATATGACGGGCGCATCTTTGAGAAAGCCGATCTCTTGCCCAACGCGAGAATCACGTTTTTAAGACTCTATCCGAACACGACGTTTCTACGTCGGAACGCACACTTCGTGTTAATGAGCCCAATTATGAGCCTCACGTGATACAGCTAAAACGCGACCCTCAGTGGCGCGTTGTTCCTCTAAAATGCAGCCCTCAGGAAGGCGCTGTCAAAGATAAACGCATATCTCAAGAGTGCATTCAAGCGAAATATGACCCTCAGGTGTCTGTTTCACCAACCAAACGCAACCCTCAAGGGTGCGTTCAACCAAAATATGATCCTCAGGGGTCTGTTTCATCATTTAAACGTAGGTCTCAGCCTAATGTTTACAAACGCAACCCTCGCGTTTATCCTCAAGAACGTGATGTGGTCCACCAAGTTCAAAAATGTCAACATGGGCTTAAAATCCATGTTCGACAAGAACCAGTCTTGCTCACTCAAGAGTAGGGGGTTCCATCTCCGTCTTCTCAAACTGCTTCTAAATGCTCCAGCTTCTCAAACTGCTTGGTATGAAACAGTATGGGAGGGGTTAAACTATCCAAAACACTCGTTTGTTTTATGGTTAGTGTCTCATTCAAGGCTTTTAACTCAGGACAGATTATGCAAAATGAGAATTCTTAATTCTAATAAGTGTGTTCTCTGCCAAAATCAAATTGAAACCTGCCAACACTTGTTTTTTGATTGCCAGTTCTCTTCTCAAGTCTGGAATAAGGTAATGGCATGGCTGAATTTTACAAGGAGATCATGTAAATGGGATCATGTTATCACTTGGTATTGCTGCAACCTCAACGGTAAAGGCATTGTGAAGAAACTCAAGAGGATGGCCCTGTCTGTCACTGTGTATGGGATTTGGAGGGAAAGGAATATGAGAATTTTTCAAAACAAAACTTCTGATTCTGAGTCTCTCTTCCGTGAAGTGAAAATGGCTATTTACTCAAAGGTTTTGAATGAAAATCTTCCTCCGCATTTGAAAGAAATAGTTGAGAACATGTAAATTGAGGTGTATATGTGATTTGGTGTTTCCAGTCTGTTAAGCTGGATAGTGATGTATGAACTTTATTGCATATTTTGATGATGAATAAAATTTACTTCATTTACCAAAAAAACCTTATTTCTCCTCCCAAACTCAACATCCTCAAAGAATGTTGTTGTTCCCGTCTCAAAAATAGTCCTGAGTGTGGGATCATAAAACTTATAGCCCCTAGATCGTTCAGAGTAACCAATAAAGTAATTGCTAATTATTTTGGAGTCTAATTTCTTTTTATTTGGACTATAAGGTCTTGTCTCAACTGGCATCCCCAAATGTAAAAATACTTTAAACTAGGCTTTCGACCTGTCCAAAGCTCACAAGGTGTTTTTGTAGCTATTTTAGTTGGTACTTTGTTCAGAATGTAAGCTGATGTCTTTAATGCTTCTCCCTAGAGTGACTCTGGTAAAGTAGAATGATAAATCATACTCCTTACCATATCCTTAAGAGTCATGTTTCGTCTTTCAGCTATACTATTCATGCTAGGTGACCCTGACATGGTGTACTATGAGACGATACCGTATTCTTCTAGGTATTTAACAAATGGTCCTGAACGTTGTTCACCCGAACTATCATATCTGCCGTAGTACTCACCACCATGATCAGATCTAACGGTTTTAATCCTTTTGTTGAGTTGATTCTCTACTTCAGCTTTTAAAGCTTTGAACATGTCCAGAGACTCAAATTATGAGATATAGATACCCATAACATGAGTAACCATCTATGAATGATATAAAATATTATTTACCATTCCAAAATGCCGTAGGGAATGACCCACAAATATCTATATGTATCAATTTAAGACATCTAAAGACCTGTTAGCACCTAATCTTTTAACTTTGGTCTATTTTTCCTTGATACAATCAACACATACATCAAAATCTGTAAAATTAAGGGGATCCAAAATACCATCAGACACAAGACGCTCAACTCTACCTTTTGAGATATAACCCAAGCGCCTATGCGATAATGTCGCTAAATTTTCTTTATTTAATTTATGCTTAGTACCACGTGATTCCACATGCAAAGTTTCATTATAAGAAGCAATTGTCTCAAGCATATATAGGTTGTCATAAGTACTCAAGAAACCAGTTCCCATAACATTTGAATTTAAAGATAAACTGAACTGATTGTTTCTAAATTTATAATAATAACCTGATTTATCTAATACAAAAACAGAAACTTAATTCCGTCTAAAAGATTGTACTACAAAAGTATCTTTTAAATCCAAATAGAAATTAGTTCCTAATATCAACCTAAAGTGTCCAATTACTTTTACGTCTACCAATTGTCCATCGCTCATAAAGATGTGTGTTTCACCATCACTTGGCTTTTTGTAGCTCAGGCAATTCTACATAGAAACACATATGTGAGTAATAGCATCATAGTCTAACAACCAAGTGTTTATAGTACTGAAGCTAAATTAACCTCAGAACAGACCAGAGTAAGGAACATACCCTTCTTGACACGCCAGGCGTGATATTTGGTACAATCCTTCTTCACGTGTCTAGCCTTATTGCAAAAGAAACAACCCTGGTCATTCTTATGTTGTTTCTTTTGAACTAGACCCTTAGCAGCTTCATTATCAGTCTTCCTTTTCTTGCCCTTATTCTTAGAGGTACTAGCCAAATGAGCATTTTCTGTCTTATCTTGCTTCAACCTCTCTTCCTCTTGCACACAGTATAAAATGAGTTCATTCAGAGTCAATTTTGTTAGACCCTAATGCCACTAGGAAAGAACCCTAGAGGGAGGTGAATAAGGTTTATGCTAATCTAATCTGATTTAATACAAATAAAAATAAATTAACAAATATACTAGCAAATTAGATATGCAACAAGATATATATGCAATGATATACAAACAAAGATAATAAACTATAAACAAATACAAAAATATAGTGGATAAATTAGACAATGAGAGAATGACGATAAAGATAAACAAAATATAAATGCACAAGCCAAACTCAAACACAGAAGAAATGATCATGGAGTTCGGACCTTTTGTCCTACGTCTCCGATCCTCACTCCCGGGGAGATATTCACTATCACACCGGGTTTTCATCGCTCACTCAAAAACGTTTACACCTCACACTTGATTTTCTAGCTCACCGAACACTTTATAATCAACACTCTTGCAATCACACTCTACACCCTCTAAGTGTTGGTCTCTAGCCTGTGTCTCCGTCAAGTGCTCGAATTTACAACCTCTCTATAGGCTTTACTACCGATGCCACTCCTCTTGGGACGATCCCGTCTCGCACCACACACTCCTCTCGGTGTACAAGTGTATTACAAAGTGTAACTCACAAATTAACGCTCAACAATAAATGATTGTTCTCTAAACAAGCTGAGAACTCAATTAAGCTCAACTCAATGTTACAAACCCAAAACGCCGAATTATACTATGTATGAAATACTATAAGCTCAATAGGTTGTGTATGTAAACAAAGAATAAAAATTAAATATAAACTCAATTTAATCTAGCAAAAATAATTATGAAAAATTAAGCATAAACAAGCTAGATAATGAGTTTAAGAAAACTTTTCTAAAACAATAGTGGAGAGATGTAGATTGAAGCCTAAACAAGAATGGATAATCTCCTCTTCCTCTTGTGAAATTTTTTCACAAAACAAACTTGAAACAAAACTTAAACAAACTTTAAACCCTTGTAAAACTTGATTAAAACTCTCTTTTTATTACTACAGAATGTTAGAGGACAATGGGTATGTATAGGATCATAAAACAGCCAAAAAATAAGAAAACCTAGTAAAAAGACAAAAAAAAACAGAAAGCTAAAAAAACTAGATGTTACAGGCATCAGCCGACTGATACTGTTCATCAGTCGACTGATACTGTTCATCAGTCGACTGATGAGCTAACCGTTATAGGCAACTAGAAGCTCATCGGTCGATTGAAGACATCATCAGTTGACTGATAGTTTATCAGTCATAAAAATAAAAACTTTTGATAATTCCAAGCGAGTTCATTAGTCAACTGAACCCTTACATCAGTCGACTAATAACACATTATCAGCCTGTTTTAAACAGTAAATCTGATTTTTAAACTCCTTTTAAAAATAGTAAACAAATTCAAAAATAATATAAAACTTTAGGAAATGATTATATACATGATAATAAACATGTTACAAAAAAAATTTAGAATTGCACTTCCCAATAGTAAAATCTCATCATTTTTCAAAACTAGTCCAAACATGAAAATGAACATACTTGAAATTTGAAATTTTGACTAAACCAATATTTTGAAACTTTGTAAAATGATTTTATAGACTTAATAAAGGATGTATGTAATGATTGTTAAGTCCAAAAACCAATAACACAATATTTCCACAAAAATGATGTTTTGTATAAAATATGTATTTTACAAAAACACAAATAATAAATATGAGATGTATGAGTATGTATATGAATATAACTATTATTTTATATCTATATAGCTAAACTAAAAACAACTTATCCACTAGAAAAAAAATATGTATGTATATAAATATCTTATTTGCTTGTAAAAACTTTTGTGGATAAATCAAAAATAAATAAACCATTAAATTGTGTGTGTATATAATATTAAGCTTAAAGTATTAAACACACAAGTTATAAATTCTAAACTATTTACCTAAGATGTCTTGATCTTCAATTTAAGCTCGTCTTGGTAAACTTTGCGGATAAAGCTTGATCTTGAATTGACTTGAATTGCAATGGCTTCATTCTACTATTTTCGCCAACCTCTATTTGATATGATCGTTATGGTGCAATTCCATCCAACCTCCGACTCATTGTTTGCCTAGAATAAATACGAAAACACAAACACTAGACAAATAATATTAGTTATAAATTATTTATTAAAACATCATCAAAACAAAAAGGGCAACACATTTCTCCTTTTGGCAGTTAACTAACCATAAATTGATTAAATTGTGTAGGAAGAGACAAGAGAACCAGATGCACCAGTAACTCATCACATAGATCAAGTTTTAGTGCCATAGGCTTCGAAGCAATATGAGAATCTCTATGATATACTCCATGATATTTCCTTTACCCTTATACTTTATCGAAATAAAGCGAGCTAAAAACGTGCTTGTTTCTACCTTATCGTTTTTAGCAAAATGTTTCTCAATTTCCACAAAGAAATCTTTGGCTTTAGTGATCCCTTCGAATTCTGTGCCCTTGAAGGCTTTCAAAATGTCGTGCTTGATGATCATTAGACTCATGCGATTTGAACGCTCCCACCTCTCATACTCCTTTTTTGCATCAGGAGTGTTATCTTCAGTGAGAAGTTAGGGTTGTTCAGTCCTTAATGCAAGGTCTAGATCCATGTAGCCAAGAATAATGAAAATGTTCTCTTTCCAAACCTTAAAATTTGTCACATTGAGCATGGAAATTGAGTTGATATTAGCAGAAATTATAACAGCAGATGTATTAGCTGAATCACAAAATAAACAAAAGAAGCTCACATTATTAATTATAATCAGTAATCAATAAAATTCAAATAATGAAAAATCCTATCTCAAGATATCTAGCATAACATTAATATCAAGTCTTTGGACAGTAATATTAATTGCAAGTGATATCTTGTTACAATGATCAAACACTGATAATAACGCATATCAAATAATAAAACTATCTTTAGATTGATTCATTATTCACATGTAAACCTTATAATTATCACAGGTTTATCATCGCAGGTGTGTATGCAATCTAAATAAATATTAACATTCCTTTGAGCCGATTAAATATTTTCATGAAGACATACACACAAACATCTAACATCCCTCATGAACAATCTATACAGGAGATGTTACTTTGGCAACATCTTATTTCAATTAATCATTTAGAATGGGCTAAATACCCATATTAGTATTTTAATTCAACTTCATTTGCCAAGAAGGTATTTTAATTAGGAAAATCGGTGTTAAGGCATTTTAATTGAATAAAATTACCAATTAGGTCCTTTTTCTCGTTGGCACCCACTTTTTTGGCGAGAACTCGTCACGTGCGTCGCACGCGGTGGCTTAATCTATGTTTAAGCTGCTGATGTGACATTGTTTTCTGACGTAGCAGGGAATTAACCCTCTAAAAACCAATATGGACCCAAAATAGGATATATTCGCCCTTTCATTTTTAGAATTTGAGAGCGAGAGAGAAGGAGAAATAGAGAGTGAGACATCATCATTGAGGCAGTTAAAGGCGATAGATTGTAGGGATTTCAACTGATGGTGTTCCTCGGTTGATGCATTAGGTGATTTGTAGAGAACGACGACTTGGTACGGGTTGAAGCCGATGCGAAGGTTTAATTCTCTTTATACCTATGAGATCTTTTGGTGGCTTTGAAGAGAATAAGTTAATCACGTATTTAGTTTGAGTTAAATGTAAGATAAACCTAAAACTTGTTGCATTTTGTTAGATTTGATAGAATTAGGGTTTTCAAAGTTGTGGTTTTTTTCCAAATAATGGGTTGAATTTGATAGAATTATTACCTTTTTTCGTAAATTATGCAGACGGCTACGCAAATTATGATTAAATATAGACATGGGGGTTCATTGGACTTCGGAAGTAATGTGGCGTACATTGGTGGTTCATTTGATGTTGAGTTTTGTGATGCAAAAGATATTTCATTAGAACAATTGAAGATTAGTGTTAAAGAATATGGTTATAAAAATATCGGGATGTTGTATTATTCTATTCCTAGTGTAGGACTAGCAAGTGGAGGTTTAAAGCCTCTAAATTTGGATCATGATCTTGCAGAAATGATTGAGCATGCATTGAGGCACAGAGTGATAGAAATCTATGCAAATCACTGTGTTGACATGCCAGTAGAAGTGCATGTCCTTATTGAAGGTGCTACTTTAATTGCTATATCTCCTAAAAGAAATATTCCTATGATTAGGAGAAAGAAGTTAACACCCAAAAAAAGAGTATATGTAAAAGAGGGCCAAGTGAGTGTTTCAAACCCTACTATTTAACCACTGCCCATTCCCTCTAAATCACCACTGCCCATTCCCTCCAATTCACCCCCTCACAAATCTGCACAAACATCTTCTAGTGATGATGATGATGACTCAGTGGAGGATGAAAATTTCAGAATTGATCCCACAGAGCCATTGTATGATGATGATGGTGAAGATAATGAATTTTATTTGATGAGTTTAGTGCAAAGAATAGATCAAGAAAGGGAAAGCAAATAATGAAGTCTAATGAGAATGTAGATGAAAGTGTTGGAGGAGCAATTGATGTAAGAGTAGGGATTTCAAATGAGGATGATGGTGGAGATATAGACTCGGCATAATCTGAAGATATTGAGAGTCATAAGAGCCCAGTAGGAAGTGATGATGATGAGTTGTTTGAAATAAGGCAAAAAAAAAGAAAATTTTAGAGGAGGAGAAGGGTAGAATAACATTTAATGCTGGGGCAAGATTGGTAGATGATGTAGATGGTCCCCCTCCTACAGTTTATGAAGCACAACCTGAACCACAACCATAACAAGCTAATAAAGTCAACACCAGTTCCACCCCTATTCATGATACAGATGCTGGTAATAACCAAGCACATATTGCAGAATTGCAAATGTCACAGACTGTGGGATTGAATGTAGTAGGTCCAAACTGTAGAGGCACAATTCCTAAAACTCAAAACTGGCCTAGTTTTTGGACAAATTATGAAGGAGGCTATTAGAGTGATCAAAGAAGTAGTAATGATGAGGGACCATTGTTTGACAGTAATCATGAAGTGTAGGCTGTCTAAAAATCACAATAGATAGCTTATCCCCCATCAAATACCGATGATGGAAGTTACAATCTGACGACTTCCAGAAGGCTACAATTTGAAGACTTTCACATAGATCGCTGAAGGTTACAATCTGACGACCTTCACGACAACTGATGAAAGCTCTAATCAACGGCCTTCACAATCAACATCGGGAGTTACAATCTGACAACTCTCATATTCTCAAGGAGCCAAGACGAAGATTACAAGACAATAATCTTTGCAACGCTATGACAAAAGAGATTACTCGTTAATAATCCCTTCAAGGCAAGACGCGGAGGTCCTCCCCATGTGTCAACAGTAAAACGCCAGGGTCGAACCCCGCGTCATAACATCAAAAACGCCAAGGTCGATCCCCGCGTTTCCAAGCTGCAACAAGCCAAAACGCAAGCGACCCTCGCGTTCATCAATGTTCAGCCAATACCCAACCTCGCGTCTCAATCCTAAGACGCGAGGTTAGGGTCCTGAACGCCAACGTGGGCGTTTGACTCATTCAACATGAGTTGAACGGTTCTAAAACCGTTTATCCCACGTTCTGAGGGATTTTCGCCCACGTAGGAGCGGATATAGGGGACAGTTACAACCCCTTATCCCCCTATAAAACTCAACAAACTCGACAGAGTTAAGGGCTGGCTCTTTGAAAACGGAAGAGTGAGTAGGTTGGATTTTAGAGATCTAAACCGCACAGGTTGGAGATTTAGCAGCAACGAAATCCTTGGAGATAGGATTTTTGAATCGATCTCAGGAGATCAGAGCCGAGAGGATTCTTCGACAACGGATACAGCTTGATCATTAACCGAATTTTCGGTTCTAACAACTCTATCTACAGAGTTTTAACTCGTTCAGAGTTCTTAAACTCATTAAAGAGTTACGTATAAAACTTCCTACAGAAGTTCATCGTTCCCACGAGATAAGAGACGGTCGGATCGTCAACGGAGAGCAAGTTCGACGCTATCAATCGAAGGAAGCACTCCATCGCTACCAAGAAGAACCCAGTTTTAAACAAAGGGGAAGAACCAATTTCGTTCTCCTCTCTTTTGTAATCAAGTTGTAATCGAGATCAAAGGAATCAATTCAAATTTTCTTTTATCTTCCTTATTGCAATTTTCCTACATACATGAAGCACCTGAGATCAATATGAAAAAGAAAAAAAAGAAAGAGTGAACTACAAGTATTTCAATGAGAGAGTGGATATGAAAGCTGTGTGTTTTAAGCCAGGTATGCACTGCAATAATTATTTCACTGTTTTGTCTTAGTTATAGGTATACATCATTACACTACTAATCATTTGTGTTTAATTTCTTTTTCAGGGTTAAAGTTTACTTCTAGGAGTGTGTTAAAGGAGGCTATTCTAAATTATTCTATTCAACAGCACTATGATCTAGTGTACATGAAGAATGACACTAAGAGGATTCACATGGGCTGTTCACTTTACTTTTGGCAGATGACTGCTAGTCCAGATTGTCATTAGGCTGGTGTTTGGCAAATAAAATTTATTAATCATGATCATACTTGCTGCAGGACTTTTAAAAATAGATTAATAATTGATAACTGGATTGCACATGTTTATCTTGATAAAATTCTGAGGGATCCAAAGATGAAGCCAAGCAACATTTTATCTAACATTTATGATAATTTTCAAGTTAATGTCTCATTGAAAAAATGTAGGAGGGGGAAGGAGAAAGCTCTAAATGCAGTCCAAGGATTAATGTAAAGACAATATGACTTGCTAAAACCTTACATGAAAGAACTAATGAGGTCAAATGTAGGTACTACTTGTGTTCTGAAGGTAGCTGAGGGAGAGGCAGGACAACCAAGCACATTTCTTAGATTTTACGTTTGTTTTGAGACATTGAAGATAGGTTTCACTTTGGGGTGTAGAAGAATATTTGGTCTTGATGGTTGTTTTTTGAAACATGCTTGTGGAGGGCAATTACTTTGTGCAGTAGAGAGGGATGGTAATAACCAAATGTGGCCCATAACATGGGCAGTGGTTGAGGGGGAGACAAGGAACTCATAGCAATGGTTCCCAAGAATTTTTACTATGGATCTAAACATGAATGATGGTAATGGTTGGACAGTTATGTCAGACCAACAAAAGGTTTGTGCAATACTATCTTTATTTCAAATTTTTATTTCATGAACTCATTGTGATTAACTATGTATGCATTTCAGGGATTGGTTCCTGCTATACATGAAGTGCGGCCAGCAGTTGAGCATAGGCAATGTGCTAGGCACATTTATTCTAATTGGAGGAAAACTCATAGTGGGAGGGTCCTTCAAAGTCAATTCTAGAAATGTGTTAAAGCCACCTCTATGCCAATTTTTCAAACTAAAGCTGCCAAGCTAAGGAGAATTTCAAAGCAAGCTTATGAAGACTTCATGGCTAGAGACCCCAACACATTCTGTAAGTCTCATTTCAAATGCCACAGTAAATGTGATGTTGTAGACAACAACATGGCCAAAACATTCAACTCTTTTTATATTACTTGCAAGATATAAACCTATAGTGTCCATGTTAGAGGATATTAGATTATCTATAATGGATAGAATGCAAGAGAAAAAGAAACTCGTATGGAAATTTGTGGGGGGAGTTGCACCTAGAATTCATAAGAAGTTGGAGGAAGCATATCAGGAGCAAGTTCATTGCCGTGCCCATTGGAATGGTGATGAAAATGAAACTGGTTTTGAGATAATCCATAGAGGGCAAAGTCGTGCAGTAGATTTGAAAAATATGACATGTACATGTAGGAATTGGGACTTGACAGGAATACCATGCACACATGCAGTCAGTGCTATCTTGCCTATGAGAAGGAAACCTGAAATGTACTTATCAGAGATGTATTCTCAAGAAAACTGTTTGATTGCCTATGGAGGAATGTTGAATCCATTACAAGGGAGTAATTATTGGGATCAGAGGGAGAGGGAATGATGTTACCCCCAAATATTGTTAGAAGGCCAAAGGGGAGACCCAAAACTGCTAGGAGGAGAGACTCATCTGAAGGTTCCAAGCATCCTTTTAGGTCATCAAGGCAGGGATTAATACAAACGTGTAGCAATTGTCACAGAACAGGGCATAGAAGACCCAGTTGTCCTGATGCAGCAACAGATCCTCCCAGGCCAACACATTAACAGGTATTGTAATGCCAATTATTTAGATATCTTTAATAATCTCATATGCAATCGTATTATCTAATTTCTCCATTGATTTACTTCTAGGAAAATCAATCTCAAGTTATTGATGAAGGCACAAGTGGAAGGAAGAAAAGAGGAAGACCAAAGGGGAGCAAAACAAGACCTAACAACTCCATTGTAGAGCTCAGTCAAACTAACCCTATTCCACCATCTCAAGTTTTCATAAATAGAAGAGCAATGGTGATCATATAGATTCCTACTGATATATGAATTTGTTAGGTATTCTGTAAGCTCAATCTCAAAATACTAGAGGAAGGAGTGATAGACGACGGGGCCGAGGCAGAAGAAGAAATAATGAAGTCATTATGCCAGAGGGTTTTGGCCTATGGCATGGTGATCATGGTGAAATAGCTTATAGAGATCCAAGTGCCTCTCAAGCAACAATCATACAAGATTCAACTCCAATTTTCAACCCAGCATGTACACCAAGAGGAGCATACTTAGGCTTCATGTGCACATAATAGTGGGTTGTAATTATATGTAATTATAGTTTGGCTTTTGGTAATATATAGACTTATGTAGTTGAATGACTTTTTACTTGTTACTGGTGACTGTAATCATGACAAACACATGACAATTGATGGTGACTTATGTAGTTTGGCTTTTGGTTATGTTCATTTTGTAATGTGTATTTCTACACAGCTTGGAGTTACTGGTTAGTATGTTGATTGTGCAATGTGAACATGAGCTTCTATGCATGAACTTAAGCTTGTGAGTATGCTTTGCCACAGGAAAACTATTGTACAGGTTCACTCACAAAGAAAATTCCTGAAAACAGGGTATACCATGACCAAATTTTCTCTTAAACAGTAACAGATCTTCATGTTCAATGCTTCTTCTCATTAAATTTATAAGTTCATACAATATGCTCTTAAACATTACATATCCATGTCCATAAACCAAAAAAAAAATACACAATAAAAACAACTACAAACAAAAGTGATATCAAACTTCCTCTCTTCAACAACATCATCCTTCTCTTCTCCAATTGAAGCAGACCCTCTAATCTGAAACTCACATCTCTCAATTTTGATATGTCTTCCAAAGAGCAAGCGTTCTCATCGTATAAAACCTGGAGCTGGTCTCTGAAATTGGCATTTTCAACATGGCAATCCTTCACTTCGACCTCAACTCTTTGAATCAGCTATCACTGAGCTTCAAGTCACTCCTCAAGTTAAGTATTTCATCTCGTAGAATAGGAAATAGAGTAGAAGACACATTGCACACATGTTTATCGAACCATTCCCACATTCCACAGCTACCATTAGGATTCTGACATTTATAAAACCTTCTCTCAGGATTTTCATCTATAAATGATGTATAGTACCCACAATCCATTCCACACTTACAGATTTTCATGCCAACCATCCTTGCTTCCTCGTTCCACCTTCTAATACCTGCCAAAGCATTCAAACCATGATTAATACTTACATGCGATCCTAATTTTCCACTGACCCCTCTTGCTTTAGAACGAGAGCTTGAACTTGATGACGACGACATAATTTCTTCTATCCCAATGGCCTGATTTAATAAACCCTAATTTCCAATTTCCCCCTATGCGATCCCTCTTTTATTCTCCCTGCAACGTCAGAAAACAGTGCCACATCAGCAGCTTAAACACAGATTAAGCCACCGCATGCAACGCACGTGACGAGTTCTCGCCGGAAAAGTGGGCGCCGACGAGAAAAATGACCTAATTGGTAATTTTAATCAATTAAAATACCTTAATGCCGATTTTCCTAATTAAAATATCTTCTTGGTAAATGGGGTTGAATTAAAATACCAATATGGACATTTAGCCATTTAGAATGAGAGACAAAATTAATACCTTAGTGTCATATTATTTGAATAAAAATTGATCAACAAAAAACTGAATCTAAATTAAAAGGGAAATTTCTGAATTTATTTGGGCAATAATAACCAAAATAACATAGGCTCGTAGCCCATTACACCCAAATAAGAGAAATGGTTTTGTTAAAACTTGACAGACCAAAGAGGGCTGAGGCCCGAATAAATTTTCCCTATTTGAATTAAATAATGTCTGGCCCAAATCCCAATTCAGCCCAAAAAAAATTTATTAACTAATCACAGGCCCATATAGGCCTGTGTACTGATTTTTTTTTATTTGCACATGGGCCTGTGGGTTATGGGCCCAAATCTTTTTTTTTGTTTCCTCGTGGTAGCGGCCGCCATGGTTGCTGCTTTGTTCTTGCACCCTAGGGCTTTAACCTTAGGGTTTCTGTATGGCAGCGGCTGCCATGGCCACTGCCATCTCCTGCTAGCGGGCCATTGGCCTGTCGTTTTCCGACGGTGGGTCCAGCGATCGCCGGTCAAAAAAATTTTAATCAAAAGGATTAATCAAATGCCATATACCAAAAATTAGATCCTCAGTTAATTCAATCAACATAAAAAGGAATCAATATATATATAGTGAAAATTAAAACTTAGATCAAGAACCCAATTTCTTCATCTTAAAATTTAGATCCTCAAAGAATTAAACACGGTGCTCTGATACCACTTGTTGATAAAACCACAAGATAATTCTAGGGTTTTCAAAATGAATGAAACAAGAATAAACCCTAGAAAAAAATAATCTAATACACATGGTTAATACAAAGAGGAAATTAACAATAGATGCGGAAGCGTACCTGGATCCATGAATTAATTTGTAGAAAATTGCCAAAGGGGTTGAGATCTTCTAATCTAGATGGCCTCTACAAAATTCCTCTATAGATAGGGTGAAGAGAAAAAAAAATAGAGAACATGTCATTCGATTAGGGATCATAACCCATTAAGTAGTTATTGCAATTTCTAATTTGGTCCCTCATCAAATTAGAAATTAATATCTAGTATCTACACATTTTGCCCATAACACATTCAATACTTATTGACTCAATTTACCTGATTGATTACTTTTAGCGAGTCAACTTTAAATGATAGCACTACACATTAATATTACATATGTGTCCACAATTTAGATTTAATCCAACAAATTGACTATGGGAGGAAGAAATGACCCTTGAGATTGCGGACAACGCAAGGGATAATAAAGATAGTCCTTATGACTGTCATCATATTGCTTGCACGCTCTCTCTCAAGTTCTGAAGTCCGGAAAAAGAACACCTCATGCTCATGATTCTGCTCACCACCAGGTAAGTATATCTGCAGTACTCTGCATGTACAGAGTATTTATTACTTGAGACTATTTTGGTCTGTACTTGGACAATATAAAGTTACGTTTTACAAAATTAACTATCATGTACTATGAGGAATTTCACAACAGAACTAGCATTATTATTCCCAAGAAAAAAACATTACTATTTTTATTAAGAAAATTGTTTTAAAATTGGAGTGAAAGAAACTTATGTATATAGTACCGTAAAACTATCGAATTAGAATCTAATGAGTAACATGACAATTAAGATCAGATAACTTTTATATTATAAACCATATGCGTTAATTAGCCTACGAACTATCACTGCTTTCTATCCCTAATACTCAGAGTAAATGAGTCTCTAAATGAACTTTTAGATAAATTTATTATGGGTGCGTTTGGGATCATGGATTTTGACCATAGATTTAAAATCAAGGCTAGCCTAAATCCAAATCTCATGTTGGGATCGAATTTTAAATCGGTTGATTTTACATGGGCTAATTTTAAAGCTCAAAAGCTAGGATTTCAAATTCTCGCACAATCCCTGTGATTTGCGAAATCAATCTTCATAAGATTCAGATCGCGATATTTCATCTAGCCTCTCCCAAATCATCAAAGCCCCTCGCCCCCTAATTCCTAGTTCTGCTTCAGGCCAACGCCTATATGGACTTGGTGTTTGGGTTTCTCGATTATAGGATCTTATAATAGAAATCCATGATAAGTGGTAAATAGACACTCATAATCACTGACTATATTTCTTATCAGAACACCCCATGTGGGGGGGGGGGGGGGGGGGGGGTTGGAAATGTGACGCAAACCTAGAGGGAGAGTGAATAGGATTGCTATAAATTTTTCGAATAGACATAGAATATGCAACGAAAGATAAAAAAAATGAAAAACTAAGATAAACCCACATAGGAATGTACGAAAAATTTATAGTGGTTCGGATCAAAATCCTACGTCCATATTTCCTTCTTGCGAAGAGCTTTTTTTCCCTATGACCATAGTTATCCCTAAATCACAATCCGATTCAGTAAGCTTTACAAATAGGACCCTGAAATCTACCTAAAACCAGTCAAGATACCCAACTCCTCGCCATGACTAGAAGAAACCTAGTCCTAACTAGCCACACTCAATTGCCCTGACTTAAGGACACCAACTCTCAATTACCCTAGCTCGAGTATGCCGTTAAACTCTCAAGCTTGAAAATACAAAACCAATCCTAAAATAGTTAAAGCACAATTAAAAAGATCTTACAACCCTTTTAAAATAAATTCTTCTTTAAATCGATGTTCAAGATGATCCGAGAAGAAGCAATGTTGAAATTGAATGCGAAGAGCACTCCTACTCGCTAAAACAATCTCTCGATATTTAGCACGACGATAAGAAGTTGAACGAGGCTCAGGGAATCAAATTCTAACTCAAAGTCTCTCTCAAACCCTATAATTTGATCTCACAAACTTGTGTTAATATCCTCTCTCTTTCTTGTTGTTAATCTCTTCTCTAATCCCTCCTCAAATAGATCCTGATTGCATTGGAAAGAAATCATCTAGTCAATATTAAAATATGAGATCAAATATGTGATCAAATAGATGAGATTGAATCTGAAAATCTGCCAAAATGTATCCAAACCATTAATTGTTAAATGCAATCATTGACGTTGATGTCGATCATCCATGGTTCACTGTTGTCCATCGATTATTCAAATTTTGGTTTCTAGAATTCACAGATTGTTTACTATTACTATAGTCCATCGATGGTTGAAACAATCATCGATGATTGACTGTAGTTCATCGATGCATGGTTCGATTTCTCATTTTTAAAAAATATTTTGTTGACAGTAATCCATCGATGACCTATGAACCATTGATGGTTGTCTCGTGACCATCAATGGTTAATGACTAAAATTAACAGTTCATGTTGACTGTTGCATCATTTTGAGCCAAAACTTTTTCATACCCGTTTATTCATGAAACATATCACCTCGTAAACTTATTAGTACCAAATAAGACTTTGTTGTTGATCAAATAAGAGATATTGCACGAATAACATTCTTCCAAAATAAAATTGTAATAATAGAGTGATATCATCCATTCATGGAGGCAGTAAATTAAATACTGATACTGGCCTCTCCTATGCATCTCCGCGGCTGAGAGGATGCGTACTCATAGGGGCTGTTTGGTTCAATAGAGGATAGGAATAGGATTAGGAATCCTAT
>BQKN01066769.1:322930-354385 GCA_022839385.1 Asparagus kiusianus
AATTCCTAATCCATTTCTATAAAAGCCTGAAACAAACAGGCCCATAGTCACCGACAAAACCAGCAGTAAGTAACAATATGAATGTATGTGATCCCCATCAAATAATGAAATATCATATCGGCATGACTTTAGACAAGGTTCAATTATGGTAACAAAAGTTGACTTTCCAAGAGGATGAACAGGGAGATGAATGTACCATAGTCTCTTGTGTCAGCCTTGGATCTGACAAATACCGATAGATAGCGTAGCTCGGACTTGGAACTTATTTTGTGTTTCACTGTAAGTGAACCAGTATAGATCCCCATAATTGAACATAGATTAATTTATTAATATTAATAGGATATTGAGTCGAGACGTGCCTCAACAAACACTCCACTGTCTGTTATTTGTTTACTCCACACTATGTAGCTACCCCCTTCTATGGTAGTGGCCAACTAGTCAACTAGTCAACAAGCTGTTGATTTTTCAATCCATATGCTTCCAGTTCAATGCCAAGATCCTCGCACTCCCTCCTCCCAATGCAAAAGCCTTTCTTTTACTTGTATAATAACATCAAGATGACCAGATTAAGAATTGTGTATTGCATTGCTGGATCCAAACTTATCAGAACCACTTGCATCCAAGCTGACAGTTTTGTGTCACTCACCAAATAGCGAGAGTTAGTTTAGAAATTTCATTGCCCTTTTAGTGACTCACAACAGTTTGCTTGCATGCGCATGGCTTTTACAAGATTTGTGAAATTTCATTGTAAGATCTGTTTTTATGTACTTTGAAGAAACACCCACTCTAATTGCATTTGGATAATTGAACAAACACCAATGACGCTAGTATAGTTCGTAAAAATTAAGATAAAAAGCATTCATATTGATCTACGCATAGACAACAGAGACAAGCATCGAGAGTTATTTTCTAATGTCGTTACTCCAATGTTCTTCGAACAACATAGTAGTAAGCAACATAGATTAGCGTTTCTTTTATGCATACCTTTTATCGTAAGAAAATGTTAATTATGACTTTTATCTTGTTACCTACTTCGTCTGTTTTTGGAAATTGCGCTTTGATTTGGCTAAGGATGATCATTGCGTCGATGCACGAGCATGGGGCTATATTAACAAGGTCAACTACGAGCGTTCTGCTCCTAGTAGAACTGCTTGTATATAAACATGCATTTTGGGCTTTTAATAGTCTCGCATGCGTTCGTAGCGTCCAAATTATTTGAAAGATTTCCTCACATGCCGACCTGATGCTATATGAGACAGTTGACACACATGCCATGTACAATTGTAAGTGTTATTGTTATCAGCTAATTAATTAATAAGAGGGTTGGTATGATATTCTGATGAAGGTGTAGCTGTAACAAATAACAGATCGTTAATGCATATTGATCAATGCAGCTGGACATAAGAGCATGTGTTTGTTGGTGTTCATATTTTGATATGAAATTGGAACTACATTACCTAATACTTGGTTTTATTAGCTACTTTCATTACACCGACTCTAGTGCAAGTGGATCTTATATATCCCTTTGGATCAAGAGGACAATTTCTTGCAAGTCTCATATATACCACAAACTCCATGTTTTCTATAACAACCAATAATATGCCTAGTTAGATCGCTCGAGTATATATACAACTTCACTAGTAGCAAAAACACTTGAAATAAAAGATTGAATTTTAAAAAAATTTAAGGGTAAATGTGGAAGAAATCAGAAAAAACCAGTTTCACTGACATAAGTCGACTCATGCACAGAGGGTAAGTCGACTTGACAGTGTGCACGAGTCGACTTACGATCTGCACTGGAGTTATGGGTTTTTGCTCTGCCAAGTCGACTTATCAGGTTTTATAAGTCGACTTACGAACTGCTCTGGAATTGCTGTTTTTCTCTCTGCCAAGTCGACTTATACACACTGTTAAGTCGACTTACGACGGGTTTTTTGCATATTCAGGTTTCCTGTTTGCACTCTGATTGGGTTTTTGTCTTGATATAAATAGGAAAATGATTTGTTAGGGTTTTTAATTAGAGATTGAGGAATCTTTTGAGCATTGTGAGAGGGAGATATTGTGAGCAAGGTGAGATCTTTGATTGAGGGTTATTTTGAGGGAACTTGTGTGATTGTAATCCTTTGTACTCTCCTTGATTTAGTGAAATCTCCCCATCCTCTCCCCGTGGACGTAGGCAACTTGCCGAACCACGTATATCTCTGTGTTTGGATTGATTTGTCGTATTAGGCTTGGTTTGTGCAAGTGTTTGGTTCTCTTCTACTCGTGATCACATGTTCGTTGTGTGTGCGTGCAACGCTTCCGCATAGGCGCGCGACAAGTGGTATCAGAGCTCAGATTTCAGATCTGGGGTTTTGGATTAGGTGGAGGAAGATTCAGTTGGAAGTCTGGTTCTTGGAGTTCTAGGCTTTGGTGGAGTTAGGGTTTGAAGTTGCCGTTGGAGATCTCGCTTTCCTCGTGTGGTTAGGAGTTCTGTTTAGAATCCAATCTAGGGTTCAGTTGGGTAATTTCTTATTCTTCTCAAAGTTTGGATCTTTCTCTACAATTTAGAATTTGTGATTATGGGTGAAGAAATTGGTGAAAGCAGCAAGATGACAGGCACAGTTCAAGTGGGTTTTCAGAACACTAAGATTAGTGTAGTGAAATACGACGGCAAAATCAATTTTGGTTTGTGGATGAGCGACGTACAGGATGTGCTCAATGCTTAAAATCTGGAGGAGACCATCATGGTCGATGTGAGGCCACCTAAATATGAAGAGGCGATATGGAAAAAGATGAATCGAAATGCTTGTGGGGTGATCAGGTCCTGTTTGGAACAGGAGCTGAAATACGATGTGATTGGGGTGACGTCTGCGATGAAGATGTGGGAAATTCTCAACAACAAGTATCTCACGAAGAGTGTTGAGAACAGGTTGCATTTGCTGCGAAGGTTATTCAAATTCCAGATGTCCCGAGGCACCTCGCTTGCGGCTCATGTGAACAACTATACTAAGTTGTTGTCGGACTTGGCGAATGTGGATGAGAAGATCACAGATGAGTACAAGGCTATTATTCTTTTGGGCTCCTTACCGGATGAGGAGTATGATACCTTCGTGCTTACGTTGCTGAACGGGAGATCTTCTATCACTTATAGTGAAGTGCCTAACGCATTGACGAACTACGATTTGAGGAGGAAGGATAAGGAGACTTCCCGTGCTAGTACTTCAGGAGAGGCCTTGTCGACGAGAGGTAGAAGCTCATATCAGAAAGGTGGAAATAGAGGGAGGTCAAAGTCAAGAGGTCGTCACCAGCTTGGAAAGAACCAATGTGCATTTTGCAAGGAGCAGGGACATTGGAAGAGAGATTGCCCGAAAGTCAAAGAAAAGGAGAATAGCAAGAATAAGGGCCCGAAGGCTAATGAGGTGAATGTTGCTAGCGGCAATGATTCCGATGATTCGAGGTTTTCTCTTTTGATTACTCCGGAGGTGAACCATTTGGATGCATCAGAGTAGATGCTTGATTCTGGCGCTACTTATCATGTGACTCCTAGGCGAGATTGGTTCTCATCATTTGAGAGACTCGATGGGGGTGTTGTGGTCATAGGAAATGATCAATCCTGTGGCGTTCGTGGGATAGGTACCGTGAGGATTCGGATGCACGATGGAGTAGTCCGTGAGTTGAAGGAGGTGAGATTCGTTCCTCAACTTAAGAAGAATCTTATCTCAGTTGGGGCTTTGGAGGCAAAGGGATTCAGGGTGACCTTTGAGGATGCTGTAGCGAAGGTTACTAAGGGATCTTTGGTGGTGATGAAGGGAGTCCACAGTCATAACCTATACTATCTGAAGGGGAGCACCGAGATTGGCCAGGTTGCTTCGGCGATTTCAGAGGCGGACATGAGCAGACTTTGGCATTACAGGCTAGGGCATACAGGTGAAAAGTCACTGCAGGCATTGTGCAAGCAGGGGCTTTTGAAGGGAGCCAAGAGTGGTAAAGTGGAATTCTGTGAGCACTGTGTACTTGGCAAGAAGACAAAGGTGAAGTTCGGGACGGCCATTCATAGGACGAGGGGTATCTTGGACTACGTGCACACAGATGTTTGGTGTCCCACCAAGACAGCATCACTTGGTGGTCGACATTGGTTCGTCATGTTCGTTGATGACTATTCTAGGCGATGTTGGGTGTACACCATGAAGCATAAGAGTAAAGTCCTAGATTTGTTTGTGGAGTGGAAGAAGAGGCTGGAACTGTAGACTGGGAGAAAGATCAAGACGTTGCGATCCGACAACGGCGGCGAGTATACTTCAGACCCCTTTCAGCAGCTATGTCGAGACGAGGGCATAGAGAGGCACTTCACAGTTAGTCATACACTGCAGCAGAATGGAGTGGCAGAGAGGTTAAATCGGTCTTTGCTGGAGAAGATTCGATGTTTATTGGCGCATAGTGGTTTGGAGAAGGTCTTTTGGGCTGAGGCACTTTCTTATGCGAGCCACCTCATTAATAGGCTGCCTTCATCTGCGATTGAGGGGAAGACCCCTATGGAGATGTGGTCGGGAGAGACAGCACATGACTATGACCAGCTCAAGGTATTTGGTTGCCCTGCATATTATCATGTTAGAACTGATAAGTTGGAACCTCGAGCTAGGAAGGCCATATTTTTAGGATTCAAGCGTGGTGTCAAGGAATACAAGCTTTGGGATCCAGTTGATAAGAAGATTGTGCTGAGTAGGGACGTCACATTCGATGAGGCTTCTATCTTGAAGCTTCCCAGCTCTCATCAGGTGGAGAGCGACCCGATAGAGGAGATTTCGCAGGTGGTGCAGATTGATGCAGCTCCACAGAGTCCAGATAGTGCAGTATCCATTAGAGTGCCGACTGAGGTGATGTCAGGCGAGCACGACGGTGATGCGGAGGATACGGGTACTCATGAGCAGGATCAGGGACCGACGGCTCAGGTTCAGGATTCTATTGCGGCACGGAGACAGAGGAGAGACATACGGGTGCCAGCACGGTATGCCGACACAGTTGCATATGCACTTCTGGTGGAGAGTATCAATGAGATGGTGCCTACTACTTTCAGAGAGGCCGAGCAGAGTTCGGAGGCTGATTCGTGGCAGGTGGCTATGCAGGAGGAGATCTTGCGTGTATTTTCGCAAGTTGAGAGGAGGTGCGTACATTTATTTGTTGCTTTATGTCGATGACATGTTGGTTGCCTCTAGTTCCAGGTCAGCTATAGATGATTTGAAAGTTCAGCTTTCGAATGAGTTTGAGATGAAGGACTTGGGCGAGGTGAAGCGCATTTTAGGGATGGAGATCGGCAAAGACAAGAAGAAGGGTAGGATTTGTTTGACACAGGTGGCTTATTTGAAGAAGGTTCTACAGCGATTCCATGTTAGCATGGATACGAAGCCAGTTTGTGTACCGTTGGGAGCCCATTTGAAGCTTTCAGCTGGCCTTTCACCAAAGTCAGTTGAAGACCGTGAGTTGATGTCGAAGACTCCATATGCGAGCGCAATTAGGAGCTTGATGTACGCGATGGTATGTACGAGGCCGGATTTGTCACAGGCGGTGAGCATGGTGTCGAGATACATGCACGATCCAGGAGTGGGTCATTGGGATGCCGTGAGATGGATTTTAAGGTACATTCTAGGTACGCTCAATGTTGGTTTGGTTTATGAGCAAGACACTACAGGTGGGCAGCTATGCATTGGCTATGTTGATTCGGATTATGCTGGGGATTTGGATAAGCGCCGGTCTACTATGGGGTATGTGTTCACTTTGACCCGTGCGCCGGTGTGTTGGAGATGCACCTTACAGTCGACGGTGGCTTTGTCTACGACGGAGGCAGAGTATATGGCAGTTACAGAGGCTGTGAAGGAGGCTATTTGGCTTCAAGGACTTTTGGAAGAACTTGGTATATCGCAGCGATCCGTCACTATTCATTGTGATAGCATGAGTGCTATATATTTGGTGAAGAATCAGGTTTTTCATGCGAGGACGAAGCACATTGACGTTCGTTATCACTTCGTTCGGGATGTTCTTGAAGATGGCGATGTGGAGATTGTGAAGGTCCACACGAAGGATAATCCGGCGGATATGCTCACTAAGGTGGTTCCGAGCAACAAGTTTGTTCATTGCAGAAACTTGTTGCATATTTGTGATTGTTGAGGCCGTTGGCGGCCATTTGGATGAACTACGGGTGGCTTGATCCCTTGGGAGAGGGGGTACGTAGGCAACCATGGTGGTGCAGCCGTATTTGGAGAGACGACACAGTGATGCTCTTGGTTTGGTGTCGGCTCAGTTTTGGTAAAATTCGCCGAGGTGGAGAATTGTGGAAGAAATCAGAAAAAACCAGTTTTACTGGCATAAGTCGACTCATGCACAGAGGGTAAGTCGACATATGGTAAGTCGACTTGACAGTGTGCACGAGTCGACTTACGATCTGCACTGGAGTTATGGGTTTTTGCTCTGCCAAGTCGACTTATCAGGTTTTATAAGTCGACTTACGAACTGCTCTGGAATTGCTGTTTTTCTCTCTGCCAAGTCGACTTATACACACTGTTAAGTCGACTTACGACGGGTTTTTTGCATATTCAGGTTTCCTGTTTGCACTCTGATTGGGTTTTTGTTTTGATATAAATAGGGAAACGATTTGTTAGGGTTTTTAATCAGAGATTGAGGAATCTTTTGAGCATTGTGAGAGGGAGATATTGTGAGCAATGTGCGATCTTTGGTTGAGGGTTATTTTGAGGGAACTTGTGTGATTGTAATCCTCTGTACTCTCCTTGATTTAGTGAAATCTCCCCATCCTCTCCCCGTGGACGTAGGCAACTTGCCGAACCACGTATATCTCTGTGTTTGGATTGATTTGTCGTATTGGGCTTGGTTTGTGCAAGTGTTTGGTTCTCTTCTACTCGTGATCACAGGTTCGTTGTGTGTGCGTGCAATGCTTCCGCATAGGCGCGCGACAGTAAATTGCTTTAAAGCCCCAATAATTTTCCAAATATAGTGAAACAAATAGTTACAGTTGATCTACTAATTTGCAGCCCACTCTAAAGTATCTTTCACAATGCATATTTTTCTTCCACAAAGTCTGTTCTTTTCTATTTCTTGCTTGATGAAACTTCTACTATCTAAAAATTTCCATTATAAGTGCTAAACAATGTATGAATAAGTTATCATATAAAATTTCACCTTCATTATTAACAATGTTCGTTGTCAACATCCAAATTTACGGTAAAATAGTGAAACAAAGACGGCACCTACTTAAAAAAAGAGAGAGATATATTCCCAAGATAAACTTAGGAGGAATAATATGTAAGTTTACTTTTCTAATTTGTAGATTAAATTAGCTTCAATCTTGATGACACACGAGCTCATCTTGCTCCACTCTTCTCACCAAACTTTACAAACGAGCAGTCACAACTGACAAGTCGTCTAATTGTGACAAAAAACCTATTTTGTTTGAATTATACCACTATTTAAATACTTACCTAATCAGAAGAAGACAAGTGTCATAATATCCCAACACACATAACAATATTAAGCTAAACAACAAACAAAAGCCAATCTCTTTGATCATCAATGACTCAGTTTAACCAATCAAAATTTAATCAAACTACAACAGCCACCCATCATATCAAAACACGTAACTAGCTAGCTTTTTTCACATAAAAACAACATAGAAAAAACTATTTTTTTATTATTATTATAAAGAACAACATCAGAAAAAACTACTTAAATCTAGATTTATATATATAATTAACAAAGTCAAACTCTAGTTGAGCGACATCATAATCTTCTTGCTCCAGCCACTTTTAACGTTAAGAATCCAAAGCAAATTTCGTGAATCCAACCATCCATATATAATTTCAGTCGCAGTTTTACTTTTTTAACATTTCTAATGACACTCAGCCCCCCAACGAATTCTCATTCTGATAATGATAAATTGCAGATGACGTGCTACTGATCATGGTTAAGACAGGCAGTATCTGCGATTTACCCTTCCGACAATTATCTATGTACTTATCTGAAAACCCGAATCCGAAACCGTTAATCCTCACCCGATCCGCCGGTTCAAGATCCGATAGGCCGTGACCGGGCGTCCGACCCTCGGGATCTTGATCGTGGACTCGGCCACCGAGCACGAAGTCTTACAAGATCCATACAAGTCCAGCACCCCGAACCCGAACCCAAACCTGTCGCCGCTCCGTCTCCTGCTGGGCTTGGCATCCGAAGACGACCCCGCCGCGATCCAGATATCGTTGTCATATTCCGGCGGCGGGCCCTCCTTGGAGCATTCGATGATTGCGGCCGCGAAGGGGTCGAGGTGTCCGGAGGAGGAGGAGGAGGAGGCGAAGGAGTCGGAACGGAGAGGGGGAGGGAGGGGGAGGTTGCTAGGGTTTCGGAGGGGAATTAGGGTTTTGGGGAGAGATTTGGGGATTCCCGGGCTTTGTTCCCAGCTGAAGGGGATGGAGGAGGAGGAGGGGTGGAATGGGGTCGGAGTGAGGGAGTATTGGGAAGGGGAGGGGGAGGAGGAGAGGGAGGATGTGGATCTGGATCGGGTTCTCCGCCGGCAAGGGGGCGGCGGAGGAGCGGATTCTTTGGGTGTGGGTGATGACGGGATTGTTCTCATTTTGTCTTGTGAGGGATTTTGATTGTTGGTGGGGTTTTATTATATACGAGGGGGAGTGAGGACGTGGGGTTAATCGGGGCGGTAGGATGTGCCGCGAGAAGAGGTTAGAGGAACGTGGACCGGCAGGTTCCGGTTTGTAAGGGAGGGATCTGAGACGTACAGGTTGTGGGTTGGAGGAATTTGGAGGGTGGACGAGGTGGGTACGTGGTCGGGATATGGTACGGTCGGAGTTTAGAGGGGGATAGCCGATAGCGGAAAGGGAGTTATGATTATGTACCCAAATGTTTAACCGTATTATTTTAATACCCAAGTACTCGCAGCATTTTGTTGTATGCTAGTTTATTTTGATGTAAATTGCTATATTTTACGTAATTGGTATACTGCTTGAGTTGCTGAGACATATGGAATACGTTTTAAATACTTCGTTTAGGAGTAATTTTGAAAATGGGTTCAAAGCGGACGCGGCAGACTTCGCTATAGGGGTGGTAAAAAAGAACTTCATGAAAATGTTACGAATCCTCTCTTCTACCTTTATTTTGGTAAATTATACATAACCCCCTTCTGAATTTTGGTATTTCTCAGACAACCCCTTTAACTTTCAAAATGTCACAAAAGTCCTCTTAAGTTTTCTTATAACATCTGCCAAACTATCGACATTATATATGGGTTTTGTCAAAAACGTTTAAAGGTGAAGGGGTTCTGGAAAACCCAAAAACTTAGGAAGAGTTTTGTGATGTTTAAAAAGTTCAGGGGAATTATTTGCAAGATGCCCAAACTTAAAGCGGATTTCGTGCAATTTACCCCTATATTTCTTTTGAAAATACTTGTGTCACTTCTTGAGATTATAATTTAGAGAAATGATAGAGGCACACCCTCAGACACACCTCCGGCCACATAGACCCCCCTATCTACAGTGTAGGGGGCCCCACTTGAGATTTTTTAAAAAAATCTCAAATGGGCCCTCTGCACTATAGCTTGAGGGGGGTGGGGGTGTGGCCGGAGGTGTGCCCGAAGATGTGCCTATAGCGCCTTCCTATAATTTATGTTAGATTGTGTCTTCATCTTCCACTTGGGAATGATCATGTAGATTAGGGATTAAATTGGCACTCAAACAGGTTTCAATAAGTTTTATTAACAAACTGAACATGGTTCATTTGGAAGTTACTCTTTGTTAGTATCTCCCATTGGCTGCCTGACTTAGACTTCTAACTAAAGTTTTAAATTCATATTCTAGTTGAAAATTCAAATTAAAAATTTTGGAGAACATAAGAATCAGTATCTGAGTGGCTCTAGTGTTCCTTACTTAAATGCATTTGCTAAAGCCAACATAACCTACTGTCAACTATTTTCTTTCATTATGATATCTGGATGTATGCCATGTTCTTTTTCCCCCGTTCAATTATCACGAGGGTTTATTATTTCATAATTATATATTTTTTCATCCTATAAATATGCATTGAGAAAATATTTCTAGGAGTAAGGATTTCTTTAAAATTTTATTTACATATGCAATTAAGGATTTCTTTAAAACTTTATTTACATATGCAATTTTATTGTGCGACTCCAGTGACATTATTGGTAAATACTCTTCATCTATTAATAAACGTGAGATGCATAAATGCAAGAGTCCCTCTGTTACCTCGAAAACCCTATAAATTCCGATGATAATAAAGTCACTTTATTTCCTTCATCTTAATGCAAGTTTAACTAATGTTAGAGTTGGAATTTGTGTGTTTATTAGGCCGTAAGTAATTATTATTACTTGACCCGCTCCTCCAACAAAATTAATGCGCGACACCGCACTCGAGGAATTAAGCGACTTTGGTGTCGGTGAAAAGATGCATATCGTATGATCATTGCTAGTGTTAATTAGTGCAAGATCTATGAGTGCCTAGTCTAGAATATTTAATCAAAATCTAGACCCCATTTCGTAAGGTGTTAAGAGACGGATCAATAAGGTTTAACCCATGAGCGCTGCTACAGAGATTCAAAATATGGGATCAAGGTAGAGGACATGTGAGGTGTTTCCTTCCTATTGCATAATAAGCTGGTATGACCAGTTCATTATGTAATAGAGAGGGGACATCTCACATGTCCCCTCCCTTGATCCCATATTTTAGATCTTTAAGATATTTTTCTTAATCCATTTTTAATATTTCAAACTAATTAACTTAGTTAAAGGGTTAACAAATCTTTAACAAAAATTAATAACACTTGACCCATCAGTTTTAAAAGTTTACTATTCTGCGTGAGGAGGCTAAATAAGAGCTAGTCTGCCTTTTCACGAAGCGTACAAAAAGAAATTTTAATACATTAGTTAGATCTGATAATATAATAATAAGTTTGAAGTTGGGTACATGAATCAAGTCTAAATTGGAACTTGATTGGCCAAACAAGGAGGATCCACATGGTGCCTTATCGAAATATATACTTACTAGTAGAAAAACACTCAATCTAAACGGAAAAAACCATTTAATTGCCTAGAATTCTGTCTATATAGACCAATTTAGACGGAAATCTGTCTAGGAAAGTTCATCTAGGATAATTCTGTCTAGGTTGACTCAGCCCAGACAGAATTACATCCAGGTTGGTCTAACTAAACGGAAGTCAACTTAGACGGTATTCAAAATTCTGTCTAAGTTGCATCCTAGACGGAACTTCTATCTAGGATGCAACAAAATTTTTGTCTAGGAAGCATCCTAGACAGAAAAACCGTCTAGGATGCATCATAAGCAAAATTTTCGTCTAAAATGGCATCCTAGATGGAAATATCCAAGACAAAATTTTCGTCTAGGATGCTATCCTAGATGGAAATTCTGTCTAGGTTGCATCCTAGACGGTTTTTCCATCTAAGTTGCTATAAAAGCAATCTAGATGGAAAAATCCGTCTAAGATAGCATCGTAGAAGTCTAGGCTGCTATAGTTTACTAATTGTTTTTAAAATAATTGATTCCCTATACATTTTACATTAACCTAATATATACATCAATACACATTTTCTGTACATTTACACCTACATCCAGTGCAATATAATGCACATAATCAATATCTCAAGCTAATATACACATCCAATAAGCCAATCCAACATCTACTTTAGCGAAAACCTATTTGACAAGAATATTTACAATAGATACACTACCAATACCAAGTCCATATGACACTAGATGAAAAAAATAAAGTACACTTATGGATAAGAAAACTGTTTAATGCATAAAATAAAAAAAATCTCACATCTTGTCGTTGTCTGCTGCGGCTCTATCCCTCGTATGAAAACTACTGCGACTACCTCCAATATCTATAGCCTGAAGATCAAATTGATTATATTTAGTGTCATGCGAAATTTGACAATATATCACATATAAATATATATTTTATATATTAGTCTCTTAAATCTTCAATTTAGCATTAGTTCCTTGGGATATTTACTTTTATGGAAATAATATGCAAGTATTGATTATTTTTGGGGACCAATATGCAATAGCATTAGCCCCTTAGTATTTTCAAGTTCATGAAAATAATATGCAACTATTAAATGTTTTGGGGACCAATATGTAATTTCATGTGTAATTTTCTATATTTATATGAGTAATATGTAATTACAGAAGTTTTAACAAACTCATGTGCATAATAACATAGTTAGTATTAACGGGAAAATAAGATACATGTGTGCTGCTCTGCCCAAAGCCGGTATTATCGATGTCAAAGTTCATAAGTGGTATAACTTCACTAAACAGATAAGAAGGAATCATATCTGTCAAGCAATCTATAAAGTGGTTCAGGACTTTGTCCATCCTATGGGCCCTTGTCACAACGCTAGTCAATTTCTTAGTCACCCGAACATACAGTTCTGAGTCAATCTTTCCACGCAAATAGGTTGAGACATGTAGAATAAGTGGCATATTTGAAATATTGACTGATGATGTTGTTATTGTTATAGATAACATTAAGGATGGTGTAGAATAAGTGGCATATTTGAAATATTGACTGATTTGATTGTTCACCACCCCTACCTATTTTATCCTAATAGATTCTAAGTGAGAGTGATGTTATCCCCTAGAGATAGTGTGTGAGGGTCCGATTTGCCTTCTGCTTCCTCTTTGAGACATGCATAGTGCTGCTGCCTCCTTCGTTGTAGTTTCAAAACCCTCATGAATCACACACATAAGATTTAAAAAATTATATCATTTGGATCTTCTCGTCATTCTTCTCATCATCTCTATAAGTCGAACGGATGGTACTGAACCCTCATTCGAAGGAGCATGACTTCCACCAGGCTAGCTAGAATTGACTAGCATCTTTCTTATATACGATTCGTACCCTATGCTAACTTAGCCTTTAAGTTTCACGGCATTATTCGTTTTTTCTGTTGGTTTATAAATTTGTGAGACTTCATGGTCATACTAAGCATTAAGATAATTTAAAATTTTAATTAATCTATACCATTTCTCGACAATAACCACCCTCTAGGTTAGCATAGGAGTGTGCGCCCAAGTGGTGATCATGCGCATTTGTCTTTCAATTTGTTGATTATTTATTCTTCAAAAAAATTTATTTCAATAAAGATACAATGAATGAATATATCATGTAAATATTATGGTTTAAATAAAACTAATTTGTACTTCATTGGTGTGTTTGGTGAAAAAATTCGTAGTAAAATAAATGAAGGAAAAATTGACTTGTATTTTCTCAAAATCGATTACAATTTGAATTCCGATTACAAAAGAGAGGAGAATGATCTGGATTCTCCCCTTTGTTTAATTCTGGGTTCTTCACGGTGGCAATGGAGTGCCTCACTCGAATGCTCGCGTCGAGTTTGCTCTACGTTGATGATCCGAATGTCTTGATTCACTAGAACGTGGTCTTCTCCTCACGATTTGATGTTCTGGAGAACTTGCGTGGCAAGGTTGAAACTCTGACCGAGTTTAGAAGAACTTGCATAGCAAGTTAGAAACTCTGGACGAGTTGATAACTCAGATCGAGTTTAACCCTGAACGAGTTTGAACTCTTGAAAAAGAGTTGATTTGAACCGAAAGTTTGGTTAATAAGCCACGGGAATGCTCCAAGGACTTTGTTGCTGCAGAAAGCTCAAAGATGCCCGATCAAGGATCCTTAAAAAGTCAGCCCAAAAAGAGAGAGTCTGAACTCAGTTGAGTTTCCCACTATTTATAAGGGATTTAGGGTGTAACCGCCCTCTTAAATCTCTCCTTAATGAGGGTTTAATGGGGTGTAACTGCCCCCCATAAATCTCTCCATGATAGGGTAGTGATCCCCTTAAATCTTAGAGAGAAAACGGTTCTGGAACCGTTCAAATCGTGCTTAAATGAGTCAAACGCTAAAAACAGCATTCTGGGCCCGAACTGTGCGTTTCTGGACCTAAAACGCGGAGTTGGGCCTGTTTTAGGCTGAAAACGCACAGGTCGCGCTTCGCAGAGATGAACTCTGCGTTTTGGACCTGGGACGCAGAGTTGGATTCTGTATGAACTGTGCATTTCTGGACCTGGGACGCAGAGTTAGGTTCTGCATGAACTGTGCGTCTTTGTCGTTGGACGCAGAGTTGAACTCTGCGTTTTAAGTCCACGAAATCTGCGTTTCGAGTTTGGAACACAGCCACGACCTCTGTGTTTTGAATCTCAAATGTGGTCACGACCTCTACGTTTTGAGTTTAGAACGCGGGCATGACCTCTGCATTTTGAGTTTAGAACGCGGGCATGACCTCTGCGTTTTGAATCTTGGATGCAGAGGTGAGCCTCTGGCGGGCTCGGTAAACTTCAGCCTAAGTCTAATGTTCAGACGAAGTCCAGTCTTACAGACGGACTTCAGAACATAACTTGCTGCGAAGAACAGGTCATAACTTTCAAACCGTAAGTCAGAATTAGACGAATTATATATGAAAATCGGCTATCTCGACGAGACGGAGCCGACCAAACCAACCCCATAGGGTTCGGTTTGATCTATCAGTTTTGCCAAATTCCTTACGGTTTGAGAGATATCTGCATTTTGGTTTGAAGAGATCGTCGATTTGTAGTCTCTTTTGCTAGAACATTGCAAAGATCGTCATCTTGTAATCTTCGTCTTGGCTCCTTAAAAATATAAGAGTCGTCAGATTGTAACTCCCGATGTTGATTGTGAAGGCTGTTGAATTAGGGCTTTCATTAGTTGTTGTGAAGGTCGTCAGATTGTAACCTTCTACGTGAAAGTCCTCAAATTGTAGAGTACTGGAAGTCGTCAGATTGTAACTTCCATCATCGGTGTTTGATGGAAGATCAACTATCTATTGTGATTTTTAGACAGCCTACAGAACCCCCTCCAAAGTTTTCGAAAGTTCATGGTTGAATGGGACGAATTTTCGGAATACTTTGGATCTCAACTCTGATCTTGGAGCTGTTGATCCTTTGTCGTAAAGGAGTCGTTCTCTGCACTCACTTCGAATGCATCTTGGTTGACGAGATTTGCTATGCAGGACCTGTGTGAAGGTATGCGCCATGATCCTACTTCTGGAATGTGGGGGTAGACTCTGCATTTTAAACTTGAGACGCGGGTCTCACCCTTGCATGTTAAATTTGGAACACGGGTGTGACCTTGGCGTTCGGTTTTTGCATCGCGGGTTTGACCTCGGCGTTTGGTTGTTGCATCGCGGGTCTGACCTCAGCGTTTTGACTTAGACATGGAACCGGCTTTCGTGTATTTTTGACTAAGTTTTTGAGACTTGTCTTTAGCCCACCTGTTTCAAGTCTCGGCTCACGTCCATTAAGCTGATGAACCTGCAAACATGCTTAGGATTTTTGGCAAACCCTCAGCCATCAATGGGTTTGATAAGCCTTTACTGATTACCGTTTGAGTCGGGCTAGCATACGAATTATCTAAGTCCGTTTCACATGTTACATTGTGCTAAGAGAATGAACCCTATTAGACTTGATGCTATGATTTAGAATACATAGACTTTGCCATTATTACGGAAAAAGACTAACCGGCAACGCGTGTTAGGCGTAGGCTTATCTCTAATTAGGGATTGAGATAAAGTCCCCCATGCGTGTAAGGCATGGATTCTGGTGTTATTAATAACAACCTGCTACGATGTTGAATACATAGACTTCACCATTATTGCGGGAATAGGCTATCCGGCAGCATGTGTTAGATGCAGACTTATCTCTAATTAGGGATTGAGATAAAGTCCCCCATGCGTGAAAGACATGGATTTTTGGTGCTAGGATGTTGAACAAGTAGGCTTTGTTACTATTTCTTGCTATGTTATATTTTCACTTGAAACACTGAAAGAAAATTAGAAGTGCCAGAAGTGTAGTATTAACTTGGCATGAATTTTTACTTAGAGTGAAATTCAGAAATTTTCTTTACTATCACTAGGATAATTCCAGAAAATCTTTAATCCGCTGGGGATTTTATAATAAAAACTTGCTATCCTTATTGAACAAGGATTAACAAGTTCATTAGGGGGGTTTGACTGTTAGAGGTGTGATGTTAACCTAACAGTATTTTATGGACCTATCGCTTTCTTTAAGAGAGTCGATAAGTTGATTTGGTCGTCAGAGGTGTGATGTTAACTTGACGGGAAATTGTTACGATCGGAGCAACTTTGTGGATTTATCATCCTATTGAAGAGGATTGATAAGTGATTTTGTCATAGGTGTGATATTAACTTGACAGGAATTTGTGGACCTATCGCTCTATTAAAGAGAGTTGATAAATTAATTTTGTCAGAGGTGTAATATTAACATGACAGTATTTTATTACGATCGGAGCAATTTTGTGGACTTATCATCCTATTGAAAAGGATTGATAAGTGGATTTTGTCAGAGGTGTAATATTAACGTAACAGGAATGTGTTGTGATTAGAGCAATTTTGTGGACTTATCCTCCTATTGAAAAGGATTGATAAGTGGATTTTGTCAGAGGTTTGATGTTAACTTGACAAGAAAAATATGTACTTGTGACTTGCACATGATTTTGGGAATTAGCGTCTCGCTGGGGAGAATTTCGATTTGAGCAATTTTGGGGACCTATCATCCTATTGTCAAGGATTGATAAGTTGATTGTTGTCAGAGGTGTATTGTTAACGTGACAAATTGGGAGTGATGTAAGCTGCATTCATACTCTGTGGGGTGATGATCGTCAGAAGTGTAATGTTAACTCGACGATGTGAAAGATTCGTTACTCTTAATCCAGTGGATTTCAAGTAACCAACCCCTAGTCTTGATTAAGACTTAGCAGGGGAATAAAAAAAAAAGGTATACAAGGCACATCGCCTAGTGAGGCACTATCGATGAAGTCAGAATAGAGGCACATCACCTGGTAGGCCATTATCTGATGAGTTTGATTATCAGAGGTAACTATTAACGTGATAGTTTTGGTGGACCCGCCATCCTATTGAAGAAGATTGGCAAGTTGATGGACTATCAGAGGTAAATGCTAACGTGATAGTTTTAGTCGAGTTCATGGTTGACAGGGGTATTTTATTAAACGTGACAACTCAGAAAATTTATTATTCATAATCCCATGAACTACAAATAAACCAACCCCCAGTCTTGAACAAGTGCAGGGGGGAAAAGGAGTAGACATGGCACATCGCCTAGTAGGCTACTTTCTAACGAGTTTGACTATCAGAGGTAACTGTTAATGTGATAGTTGTTGGACCTGACATCCTACTGAAGAGGATTGGTTTCAGTGGTCGTAGTATCTTCCCCTTCTGACTAAGAAGATTGGGCTTCGTCCGATTGCTCAGGAGAAGATTGGGCTTGATCCGATCGCTCAGGTTGATCCTGTCTACTTTGTTCTTCAGCTTTGATCCTGGCAATAATCTTTTGAGCCTGTTCGCCTTGAGAAATTAGTTGTCTCTAGGAACGGTATTCTACAACCCTCATTTGTGCTAGAAGGTCGATCTGCAAGTTATGACGACAGGTCTCTACTAAGGTAGACTATGTCATACCTGTCAGACATCGCAGGGACATGTTTCGAAACCTTTTGACGAAGGCTTTGATGGACTCCCTCTTCTTCTGCTTAGTGGCGAGAAGGGTATGGATGGAGACTTCTGTATCCTCTTCAAAGAATCTTGTTAGGAATAGTCTCTCTAGATCTGCCCACTTTTGGATACATCCGGCAGGCAGTTTCCTGAACCATTCAAAGGCAACTCCCTTGTGGGTGCCAATGAACAATCGAACCAGTATGGCATCGTTTGATATCACATTCCCAGTCTATGACTTAAAATGATAGATATGTTGGTTCGATGATCCCGTGCCGTCAAAAGTTTGTAGCGTCGGGACCTTGAATTTTGGAGGATAAGGGGCTGCATCCCATTCAGCAGGATAGAGCCTGACAACTCCCTCGTCTTGGAGCTTGCTTCTGTTAGCAATGGCATTAAGACGGGCTTCCAATTTTTTGATTTTAGCCGACTGAGGATTTTGCTCATTCTCAGCTTTTCTTCCTTCATCAGAGGAAGATTCTAGGTTGTGGGCTTCTTGGTCAGAAGCTGTGTCATCAACCATTTTTCCCTTCCCTTGGCTTGTGTGAGGTCGGGACGAAGATGTTCTTTCTCTTCGGGAAGATTCTTGCTTGAGTGGTGAATCTGTCTTCCGAGATTTGGCCTTGTCTGTGACGAGTTGAGTCAACAGGGCCAGGAGTTCATTGATGGCCTCCTGCTGAGATTTGATCATGGCCTCTTGCTCATCAAGTCTCTTCGTGAGATCTTCATGGTTTCCCGTCATATAAGCGGAGATCTCATGTTCAACAAAAGAGCTTGATGATTGGGACTCTGCAATGGTTGAGTGTTCATCATCAGAATTTGTTCCTCTGGCTAACCTCCGATAGTTGACAGAGGGAACGGCTCCTGTTCGCGTCCGAGTGCGTTGGTAGACTCCTTCAAACTCATTAGCGATTTCTTTGACGGTCGGTAAACGACTTGTCTCAGAATCATCGGAACTAGGACCTGAGGCTTTCTCTCTGCCAATCACATTGATAGTGACCCCGGGATATTCGGTCTCTGGAGACTTCTTTCTGTAAGAACGTCGTCGTTGGTCGAGCAAAGTAACGTTCATAAATTGGTCGAACACCAATGGTTTGGCCGCATATGAACAGCATTGGCATCCCGAGAGGACCATAGGAATCAGTCATTCACATTGGAATGAACGAATAACTTGTTGTATCGGTCTTTCTCATGAAAGTGACTCCCTTGAGTCAGGTACCTGGGGAGATTTTCTCACAGAATGTGAGGTTAGAGATGGAACCCCCTGCCTCTCAGTAGGTGGGACTGGTTCTCGTTTAACATGGATCTTGAATCCACGTTGATCTTTTTGAACACGACGAATCGCATCGTGTTCTGAACAAGGAACACGAGGGTCGTGTTCTATTTTACCAACGCTAGACCGAAGTCTGCGTTTTGTTGATGAAACGCATCTTTACCGGTTGCGTTTTTGTTGGTTAACACAGTTCGTAAGTCTGCGTTTTGGATCTTGAACGCACTCCTGAGAGTTACGTTTTGGTTCTGAAACGCACTTCTAAGAATTGCGTTTTGGTTCTGAAACGCACTCCTGAGAGTTGCGTTCAGTTTGTGGAACATGGCCCTGAAGGCTACGTTTTGATTCTGGGATGCACTCTTGAGAGTTGCGTTCTGCCAGATCAACGCAGTTTTGAGGTCTGCGTTTTGATGTTAAAACGCACCTCTGAAGGCTGCGTTTTGATTGCACAACGCGCCACTGAGGGGTGCGTTTGGCATAAACTGAGCCCACTCCTTCGGAGGAGGGGCTGCTCGAGCAATCTCGGCTAAAGGAGAGGGCTTCCTTTAGCATAGGAGTAACAATTGGAGCTTTAGTCTCCTTGAAGACTTTGCGGATCTCACGCATAGCCTTGGGGCTAAGGGATTCGAGGGAGAGTAACTCCTCATACTTGGCTTGATCGAACTCGACCACGAGAGTTTCGACGGTTGTTCTAGTGAAATGAACATCGGATTGCGCCACCACTTCTTCATCAGAGAAGCTCGTCCCTAGCGGAGTCGCCATCTTTTGTTTGGTGAAAAAATTCGTAGTAAAAGAAATGAAGGAAAAATTTACTTGTATTTTCTCAAAATCGATTACAATTTGAATTCCGATTACAAAAGAGAGGAGAATGATCTGGATTCTCCCCTTTGTTTAATTCTGGGTTCTTCACGGTGGCGATGGAGTGCCTCCCTCGAATGCTCGCATCGAGTTTGCTCTCCGTTGATGATCCGAATGTCTTGATTCAATGGAACGTGGTCTTCTCCTCACGATTTGATGTTCTGGAGAACTTGCGTGGCAAGGTTGAAACTCTGACCGAGTTTAGAAGAACTTGCATAGTAAGTTGGAAACTCTGGACGAGTTGATAACTCAGATCGAGTTTAACTCTGAACGAGTTTGAACCCTTAAAAAAGAGTTGATTTGAACCGAAAGTTTGGTTAATAAGCCAAGGGAATGCTCCAAGGACTTTGTTGCTGCAGAAAGCTCCAAGATGCCCGATCATGGATCCCCAAAAAGTCAGCCCAAAAAGAGAGAGTCCGAACCCAGTTGAGTTTTCCACTATTTATAAGGGATTTAGGGGTGTAACTGCCCCCTTAAATCTCTCCTTAATGAGGGTTTAATGGGGTGTAACTGCCCCCCATAAATCTCTCCATGATAGGGTAGTGATCCCCTTAAATTTTGGGGAGAAAACGGTTCTGGAACTGTTCAAATTGTGGTTGAACGAGTCAAATGCTGAAAACAACATTCTGGGCCCGAACTGTGCGTTTCTGGACCTGAAACGCAGAGTTGGGCCTGTTTTAGGCTGAAAACGCACAGGTCGCGCTACGCAGAGATGAACTCTGCGTTTTGGACCTGGGACGCAAAGTTGGATTCTGCATGAACTGTGCATTTCTAGACCTGGAACGCAGAGTTAGGTTCTGCATGAACTATGCGTCTCTGTCGTTGGACGCAGAGTTGAACTCTGTGTTTTAAGTCCACGAAATCTACGTTTCGAGTTTGGAACGCAGCCACGACCTCGGCATTTTGAATCTCAAATGTGGTCACGACCTCTACGAGTTTGAGTATGGAACGTGGGCATGACCTTTGCGTTTTGAATCTTGGATGTAGAGGTGAGCCTCTGGCGGGCTCGGTGAACTTCAGCCTAAGTCTAATATTCAGACGAAGTCCAGTCTTGCAGACGGACTTCAGAACATAACTTGCTGTGAAGAACAGGTCATAACTTTCAAACCGTAAGTCGGAATTGGACGAATTACATATAAAAATCGGCTATCTCGACGAGACGGAGCCGACCAAACCGACCCCATAGGATTCGATTTGCTCTGTCAGTTTTTCCAAATTCCTTACGGTTTGAGAGATATTTGCGTTTTGGTTTGAAGAGACCGTCGATTTGTAGTCTCTTTTGCTAGAGCGTTGCAAAGATCGTCATCTTGTAATCTTCGTCTTGGCTCCTTAAAAATATGAGAGTCGTCAGATTGTAACTCCCGATGTTGATTGTGAAGGCTGTTGAATTAGGGCTTTCATTAGTTGTTGTGAAGGTCGTCAGATTGTAACCTTCTACGTGAAAGTCCTCAAATTGTAGAGTACTGGAAGTCGTCAGATTGTAACTTCCATCATCGGTGTTTGATGGGAGATCAACTATCTATTGTGATTTTTAGATAGCCTACAGAACCCCCTCCAAAGTTTTCGAAAGTTCGCGGTTGACTGGGACGAATTTTCGGAATACTTTGGATCTCAACTCTGATCTTGGAGCTGTTGATCCTTTGTCGTAAAGGAGTCGTTATCTGCACTCACTTCGAATGCATCTTGGTTGACGAGATTTGCCATGCAGGACCTGTGTGAAGGTATGCGCCATAATCCTACTTCTGGAATGTGGGGGTGGACTCTGCATTTTGAACTTGAGACGCGGGTCTCACCCTTGCATGTTGAATTTGGAACACGGGTGTGACCTTGGCGTTTGGTTTTTGCATCACGGGTCTGACCTCGACGTTTGGTTTTTGCATCGCGGGTCTGACCTCAACGTTTTGACTTAGACATGGAACCGGCTTTCGTGTATTTTTGACTAAGTTTTTGAGACTTGTCTTTAGCCCACCTGTTTTAAGTCTCGGCTCACGTCTATTAAGCTGATGAACCTGCAAACATGCATAGGATTTTTGGCAAACCCTCAGCCATCAATGGGTTTGATAAGCCTTTATCGACTACCGTTTGAGTCGGGCTAGCATGCGAATTATCTAAGTCCGTTTCACATGTAACGTTGTGCTAAGAGAATGAACCCTCTTAGACTTGATGCTATGATTTTGAATATATAGACTTTGCCATTATTACGGGAAAAGACTAACCAGCAACGCGTGTTAGGCGTAGGCTTATCTCTAATTAGGGATCGAGATAAAGTCCCCCATGCGTGTAAGGCTTGGATTCTGGTGTTATTAATAACAACCTGCTACGATGTTGAATACGTAGACTTCACCATTATTACGGGAATAGGCTACCCGGCAGCATATGTTAGATGCAAACTTATCTCTAATTAGGGATCGAGATAAAGTCCCCCATGCGTGAAAGACATGGATTTTTGGTGCTACGATGTTGAACACGTAGGCTTTGTTACTATTTCTTGCTGTGTTATATTTTCACTTGAAACACTGAAAGAAAATTAGAAGTACCAGAGGTGTAGTATTAACTTGGCATGAATTTTCACTTAGAGTGAAATTCGGAAATTTTCTTTACTATCACTAGGATAATTCCAAAAAATCTTTAATCCGCTGGGGATTTTATAATAAAAACTTGCTATCCTTATTGAATAAGGATTAACAAGTTCATTGGGGGGGTTTGACTGTTAGAGGTGTGATGTTAACCTAACAGTATTTTATGGACCTATCGCTCTATTTAAGAGAGTTGATAAGTTGATTTGGTCGTCAGAGGTGTGATGTTAACTTGACGGGAAATTATTGCAATCGGAGTAACTTTGTGGATTTATCATCCTATTAAAAAGGATTGATAAGTAGATTTTGTCAGAGGTGTGATATTAACTTGACAGGAATTTGTGGACCTATCGCTCTATTGAAGAGAGTCGATAAGTTAATTTTATCAGAGGTGTAATATTAACATGACAGGATTTTATTACGATCGGAGCAATTTTGTGGACTTATCATCCTAATGAAGAGGATTGATAAGTGGATTTTGTCAGAGGTGTAATATTAACGTGACAGGAATGTGTTACGATTAGAGCAACTTTGTGGACTTATCCTCCTATTAAAGAGGATTGATAAGTGGATTTTGTCAGAGGTTTGATGTTAACTTAACAAGAAAAATATGTACTTGTGACTTGCACAAGATTTTGGGAATTAGCGTCTCGCTGGGGAGAATTTCGATTTGAACAATTTTGGGGACCCATCATCCTATTGTCAAGGATTGATAAGTTGATTGTTGTCAGAGGTGTATTGTTAACGTGACAAATTAGGAGTGATGTAAGCTGCATTCATACTCTGTGTGGTGATGATCGTCAGAAGTGTAATGTTAACTCGACGATGTGAAAGATTCGTTACTCTTAATCCAGTGGATTTCAAGTAACGAACCTATAGTCTTGATTAAGACTTAGCAGGGGAATAAAAAAAAGGTAGACAAGGCACATCGCCTAGTGAGGCACTATCGATGAAGTCGGAATAGGGGCACATCACCTGGTAGGCCATTATCTGATGAGTTTGACTATCAGAGGTAACTGTTAACGTGATAGTTTTGGTGGACCCGTCATCCTATTGAAGAAGATTGGCAAGTTGATGGACTATCAGAGGTAAATGTTAACGTGATAGTTTTGGCGGAGTTCATGGTTGACAGGGGTATTTTACTGAACGTGACAACTCAGAAAATTTATTATTCATAATCCCATGAACTACAAATAAACCAACCCCCAGTCTTGAACAAGTGCTGGGGGAAAAAGGAGTAGACATGGCACATCGCCTAGTAGGCTACTTTTTAACGAGTTTGACTATCAGAGGTAACTGTTAACGTGATAGTTGTTGGACCTGACATCCTACTAAAGAGGATTGGCTTCAGTGGCCGTAGTATCTTCCCCTTCTGACTGAGAGGATTGGGCTTCGTCCGATTGCTCAGGAGAAGATTGGGCTTGATCCGATCGCTCAGGTTGATCCTGTCTACTTTGTTCTTCAGCTTTGATCCTGGCAATAATCTTTTGAGCCTGTTCGCCTTGAGAAATTAGTTATCTCCAGGAACGGCATTCTACAACCCTCATTTGTGCTAGAAGGTCGATCTGCAAGTTGTGGCGACAGGTCTCCACTAAGGTTGACCGTGTCATACCTGTCGGACATCGCAGAGCCATGTTTCGAAACCTTTTGACGAAGGCTTTGACGGACTCCCTCTTCTTCTGCTTAGTGACGAGAAGGGTATGGATGGAGACTTCTGTATCCTCTTCAAAGAATCTTGTCAGGAACAGTCTCTCTAGATCTGCTAACTTTTGGATACATCCGGCAGGCAGTTTTCGGAACCATTCAAAGGTAACTCCCTTGTGGGTGCCAATGAACAATCGAACCAGTATGGCATCGTTTGATATCACATTCCCAGTCTGTGACTTAAAATGATAGATATGTTGGTTCGGCGATCCCGTGCCGTCAAAAGTTTGTAGCGTCAGGACCTCGAATTTTGGAGGATAAGAGGCTGCATCCCATTCAGCAGGATAGAACCTGACAACTCCCTCGTCTTGGAGCTCGCTTCTGTTAGCAATGGCATTGAGGTGGGCTTCCAATTCTTCGATTTTAGCCGACTGAGGATTTTTCTCATTCTCAGCTTTTCTTCCTTCATCAGAAGAAGATTCTAGGTTGTGGGCTTCTTGGTCAGAAGCCGTGTCATCAACCATTTTTCCCTTCCCTTTGCTTGTGTGAGGTCGGGATGAAGATGTTCTTTCTCTTCGGGAAGATTCTTGCATGAGTAGCGAATCTGTCTTCTGAGATTTGGGCTTGTCTGTGACGAGTTGAGTCAACAGGGCTAGGAGTTCATTGATGGCCTCCTGCTGAGATTTGAGCATGGCCTCTTGCTCATCAAGTCTCTTCGCGAGATCTTCATGGTTTCCCATCATATAAGCGGAGATCTCATGTTCAACAAAAGAGCTTGATGATTGGAACTCTGTAATGGCTGAGTGTTCATCATCAGAATTGGTTCCTCTGGCTAACCTCCGATAGTTGACAGAGGGAATGACTCCTGTTCGCGTCCGAGTGCGTTGGTAGACTCCTTCAAACTCATTAGCGATTTCTCTGACGGTCGGTGAACGACTTGTCTCAGAATCATCGGAACTAGGACCTGAGGTTTTCCCTCTGCCGATCACATTGATAGTGACCCCGGGATATTCGGTCTCTGGAGACTTTTTTCTGTGAGAACGTCGTCGTTGGTCGAGCAAAACAACGTTCATAAATTGGTCGAACACCAATAGTTTGGCCGCATATGAGCAGCATTGGCATCCCGAGAGGACCGTAGGAATCAGTCGTTCACATTAGAATGAACGAATGACTTGTTGCATCAGTCTTTCTCTTGAAAGTGACTCCCTTGAGTCAGGTACCTGGGGAGATTTTCTCACAGAATGTGAGGTTAGAGATGGAACCCCCTGCCTCTCAGTAGGCGGGACTGGTTCTCGTTTAACATGGATCTTGAATCCACGTTGATCTTTTTTAACACGACGAATCGCATTGTGTTCTGAACAAGGAACACGAGGGTCGTATTCTATTTTACAAACGCTAGACCGAAGTCTGCGTTTTGTTGATGAAACACATCTTTGCTGGTTGCGTTTTTATCGGTTAACGCAGTTCGTAAGTCTGCATTTTGGATCTTGAACGCACTCCTGAGAGTTGCGTTTTGGTTCTGAAACGCACCAATAAGAGTTGCGTTTTGGTTCTGAAACGCATTCTGGAGAGTTGCGTTCAGTTTATGGAACACGGCCCTGAAGGCTGCGTTTTGATTCCGGGACACACTATTGAGAGTTACGTTCTGCCAGATCAACGTAGTTTTGAGGTCTGCGTTTTGATGTTAAAACGCACCTCTGAAGGCTGTGTTTTGATTGCACAACGTGCCGCTGAGGGGTGCGTTTGGCATAAACTGAGCCCACTCCTTCGGAGGAGGGGCTTCTCGAGCAATCTCGGCTAAAGGAGAGGGCTACCTTCGGCATAGGAGCAACAATTGGAGCTTTAGTCTCCTTGAAGACTTTGTGGATCTTGTGCATAGCCTTGGGGCTAAGGGATCCGAGGGAGAGTAACTCCTCATACTTGGCTTGATCGAACTCGACCACGAGAGTTTCGACGGTTGTTCAAGTAAGATGAATATTGGATTGCGCCACCACTTCTTCGTCAGAGAAGCTCATCCCCAGCGGAGTCGCCATCTTTTGTTTGGTGAAAAAATTCGTAGTAAAAGACATGAAGGAAAAATTGACTTGTATTTTCTCAAAATCGATTACAATTTGAATTCCGATTATAAAAGAGAGGAGAATGATCTGTATTCTCCTATTTGTTTAACTATGGGTTCTTCACGGTGGCGATAGAGTGTCTCCCTCGAATGCTCGCGTCGAGTTTGCTCTCCGTTGACGATCCGAATGTCTTGATTCACTGGAACGTGGTCTTCTCCTCATAATTTGATATTGTGGAGAACTTGCGTGGCAAGTTTGAAACTCTGACCTATTTTCGCCAAAAGTTGGGTTTGCTGTGGAATTCTTTATATCTTCGTTCGATTACAACAAATTCAAAGAAATTGTCTTTTAATAAGACCTCTTTTACACAACAAATAGAAAATTACAACTCTTGAGAAAATAACACAGAATTCGTTTATCGGATCCTGTTTTTGTGGGACTTTGCCTGTGCCGGGAGCGCTTTAGCTCGTGGGCCGCCGAATCACAGATCGTGAAGGGGGTTTACTGATTCTTCCTTCGTTTATCGAAGTGAGAATTTGAAACGAAGATCTTATCAAAGTAAGATAGTCGTTCTTCTTAAGATCAAGTCAAAGCTCGAACTCAAGGAAATCCAAGAACAATTGTGTCTGCTCTCTCTCTACTCTGAATTGCTCAGTAATGTGCTCCCCTCTTCAGCCCCCTTGGAAAATCAATCTCAGGGGATATTTATAACCCCTGGGGCAAATAGTGCTTCCGAGACAGTGTTTGCTGTCTCGGTGGCTGAGACAGCAAAGATTGTCTCGGGTTCCGAGATAGTAAACACTGTCTCGGGTTCTGAGACAGTAAATACTATCTCGGAAATCCTCAACTGCCTGGCAGTTTTCTTGTAACTACCTTCCCACGTTTTAAAACTCTGTTATTTTGGCAGTTATCAACGTGATTCTCGCCCACGACGTTTCCCACGTTCCTGAACAGTTGGTGGCCACGTGTCGGCGGTTATTAGAGCAGTTTCTGAATTTTTGAGAACTGTCTCGCGTGCGAGATAGTAAACACCGTCTCGCGTGCGAGATAGTAAACACTGTCTCGCACGGGCGAGACAGTAAAGACTGTCTCGCATGCGAGACGGTCTATACTTGTGTCCTTTTCATAATTTTTTGGATGACTTCCTCTTGAGCTGTATTTGGATATCTTTCAATATTTTTTGACGCCTACAGATACCCCCTCCAAAGTGTTCTAGACTTATTCTTTTATAGAGAGTCTGGGAGACTTTGGATAAGATAGGTCTTACTTATGATCCTTTCAATATTTGGTTGAATAGACCGTACGGAAGGACCCGTACATGGCTTCAAATCTTGACCTCTTCATCCTTTGGTCTATTCAGTGCTTTGTAGAATAGACAAAATTCTTCCAATGCTACGTTTATCGCTTGACCGTTGTCGAAGTGTTGACTCGAAGCTGGGATTTGTACTTGTGAATTTAGCTTTTGTCATTAAATTGATACTGGATTGTTAATCACTGTATCAGTCTTCATAAGAACACAGTTTATACTCATGTATTTTTTAGAGTTTTCGAGAAATAGTTAACCTCGTATACCCGTTGGGAGGTAGGCAGGTTATTCTTAAGAATATTCTAAGTGATATTCTCCAGAAACTTCCTGTTGAGGGTAGGAAAACAGTTTAGACTCGTGTACCTATTGGAGTATTCTGGTCTCTTTTTTTGTTGGTAGAGATGAACCCGATGATGGAGAGGAAGAATTTTATATTCTATCTCCTAGTCTCTTGTTTGTTGGTAGAGATGAACCCAAAATCGGAGAGGAAGAATTTTATATTCTATCTCCTGGTGCAAAGGAAACTCGAAGTAGGATCTCCACTTAGAGAATCTGGATTGGTTTGAATAATCCTAACTGTCATAAGGTTTGATTACCCAATTCAAAAGTGGACCTTTCATTCGCAATGTGAATCGAAAGGAGATTTTGGTTGTGGTCCTAACTGTAGTAAGGTTTGACCAAGTGGGAGTTTTGAGATGATCCTAACTGTTTAAAGGTTTGATCATTCAATTTGTGGACCTCTCGTTCATGGAACGAATCGAGAGGGGATTTTGGCTTTGGTCCTAACTGTTTAAAGGTTTGACCGAATGGGATTTGATACGATCCTAACTGTTTAAAGGTTTGATCGCTCAATTTGTGGACCTCTCGTTCATGGAAGGAATCGAGAGGGGATTTTGGCTTTGGTCCTAACTGTTTAAAGGTTTGACCAAGTAGGGGTTTGAGACGATCCTAACTGTTTAAAGGTTTGACCATTCAATTTGTGGACCTCTCGTTCATGGAACGAATCGAGAGGGGATTTTGGCTTTGGTCCTAACTATTTAAAGGTTTTACCAAATAGGGGTTTGAGATGATCCTAACTGTTTAAAGGTTTGACCGTTCAATTTGTGGACCTCTCGTTCATGGAACGAATCGAGAGGGGATTTTGGCTTTTGTCCTAACTGTTTAAATGTTTGACCAAATGGGGGTTTGAGACGATCCTAACTGTTTAAAGGTTTGACCGTTCAATTTGTGGACCTCTCGTTCATGGAAAGAATCGAGAGGGGATTCTGGCTTTGGTCCTAACTGTTTAAAGGTTTGACCAAATGAGTGTTGCCAATTGTCATGAATTAAAATTTTGGGTGTTGTGTCAGAGCCCAACAGTGGGAGTGTTAAAGGTTTGGACACAGTAGGAGTTTGGGTGGATTTAGCCACGAAGTATTTTGGTGGACCCACCGTCAGTTGATTTGATCGGTGAGGGATTTTATGGTGGAGGAGTGTGAATTGTCAGGCACTCCACAATTAGACCGTAGGAGTTTCGTGAGGAAAGATTGACCCAATGAGGTTATTGAATCTCATCTCAATGATAAAGTGGTTGGAAAGTCACAGTAGTAGTTGGCAAAATTAATCCCGACGATTGAAACCAATTAAGCAGCAGATGAATGATTTCAAAACTTTGTGAAGGAAGATCGACTTGATGAAGTCATTGAATCTCATCTTAATGAAAGAAAATACTCTAAAATCACAGTGAGAGGGTTTTAATCATTTTGGACATGATTAAATAGCCACAACGAGAGGTTCTTAATCATTTTTTATCATGATTAAGAGTGGATTAATCAGATGATTGGTTTTCATCTTGAACAATCGATTAGTTTTGAGTTATCCTTAAGAATACCACATATAGTATTCTCTAGAAACTTCCCGTTAAATAGGTTACCCTGAATGTACTAGGGATAGTACTTTTTTCAGGAATTTTTTGTTTGTGAGCAACGTTGCTGTTCTTGATATAGAATCGGGTCTTGATTCCTGTCTTCGTATTCAGCCATGATTACCTCATATCCACCCCAGCTTTCAGGTGAACCTGAGTCTCATCACATTTGGAAGCAATTTTCAACCTCTTATATTGATCGGAGGTTCGGGAAATAGTTTATACTCGTATACCTTTTGGAGTTACATTGAGAAGCAGTTTATACTCGTATACTTTTTGGAGTAGATGTCGTCTTTATTTGGCTTGTTTCGCCGTTATGACGCCGGAGTCAATTAGACCTTGGATTTTATTTTTTAGTCCAAAGCAAATCTTGGTGGGATGAAGAACCCTTCTGTGGTATGCATAGTAGTTTGGATCCATAGTCCTTTTAGCGCCCTCCTGATCTTTAATAGGTGACAGCTCGATTTTATCATTGGCGATGAGGTATTTCAAGATGGCTGGAGCTTCATCATCTTTGAAAGAATATTCCTTCTGGGATTTCGGATCGAGAGTCACATTCACCGCGGTTGTAGATATCGTCGGTTGATTTCTCTCAACTTTCTTTCTTTTAAGAAAGTGTTCAGCTTGTTCACCGCGTATTTTCAAATCTTTCCAAGTTTTGGATGGTACGACCCTCAGGACTTCCAAGACATCGATGGAGAGATTATTGTGGCATGTTTGCAGGATGAACTCCTCTGTAACAGGATCTCTGCAATTCATTGCCCTGTTACGGAAGCGCTTGATAAAATTATCAACCGACTCTCCGTCTTTTTGTTTCTCATCCAGAAGGGTTTTGATTGACACTTCGGTGTCATCATCAAAGAAATTACTGAGGAATAAACTTTCCATGTCATCCCAGCAATTGATGCTCCCTGGCTTGAGACGTCGATACCAATCGAAGGCTGCCCCGCGAAGGGTACCAACGAATGACCGGACCATTAAAACCTCATTTCCAGAGATTATGCCCAAATGTGACTTGAAATAAATCAAGTGCTGAGTAGGTGAGCCCTTCCCGTCAAACGGTGTGAAGTTAATCAGATTGAATTTTGCCGGGTATGGTATTGAATCCCATTCTTTTGGATAGGGATACGGAATACTCGTCTTCTTCACTTCTTGAGCCGTCATTAAAGCGTTGACTTTGTTTTCAAGCTCTTTCATTTTCTTGTCATCGTCTATGTCTTCATTCGAAAGACGTTGAGGAGAATGAGTTAGATCACCCCCTGTAAGAGTTATTATTGAACCACCCCCAATATCGTTGTTGGGAGGATCCATTAAACCACCCCCAGCGTTATTGCTATTGGGAGGTGTATCAGTCATAATAACTTCATCCACTTCTGGATCACTGTCATCTACAACATTCTGAGTGTGGCGCCTGGATTCAGCTCGCTGATTGGATTCAAGAGGTTAAGGCCGTTGAGCTAACAACTCTCTCATTTGTTGGATAGCCAACTCCATCTCCATCTTCATTTCAGCTCTAATTTCTTCACGTTGCTTGGCTAGAGCCTCTTGAAGTATTTGAGCGAACTGATCAGAGGTGATTGTGAGTACTTCTATGGTTTGCCCTGTGCTAGATACTGTATCATCCGAAGCGATCGCAGAACAAGTGTCCGAGAGCTCATCCTCTAATGACATTCCTTCATGCATTCTCTTGTAGTTGTAGGCGTATAAAACTGCCTATAGGTCCCTTAACACAGCTCGACGACGCCAATTCGACAAACCAACCATCGGGCAACGTATCTAAACACGATCGTTAGTCCACAACACCGAAGCCAAGTGATACGCGACGAAGCAGATTAACGAGGCTACGAGGCTAATGAACCGCACGCAAACAACGGAATAAATCCACTCGCGTGCGCAATCAAGCTAACAGGTTGAGGAATCAACGAGTCATCCAACCAAGAGCGACTCAGACGAATCGAGATCGAATTGAGATCAGTTTCGGACTCGAACCTAAAAGTGGATTTACTGCCAAATCAGAATCCGGATTTACTGCCAAATCAGGTTAACGAATCAAGTCCGGATAAATCAACCACAGAACCAAAAAACGGACACAAAACGGCAAATCAACAAGCACCTGGAGGGCGGCTCACCGAGCCACCAAGGTGGCTCGGTGGCCGAGCCACCAAGTGGTGGCTCGGTGGCCGAGCCACTTTGGTGGCTCACCGAGCCACCTTGTGGTGGCTCGGCGGCCACCAAGGTGGCTCGGCCACCACCGAG
>BQKN01066769.1:354785-366228 GCA_022839385.1 Asparagus kiusianus
CACCGAGCCACCAAAAGGTGGCTCGGTGGCCGAGCCACCAAGGTGGCCGGCCGAGCCACCAACATGTGGCTAGGTGGTTCGGCGACCTGTGCCCGGACACAGTGAAGGAGGCCTATAAATAGAGGAGAGGGGGTTTATTTTCAAGGGTTGGAAATTTTGGAGGCAAATCTCTGCTGGATTCAAGGCTCGAGACTTAAAAAAGATTAAAGCTTTGGGGCTTTGAGGACTTGCTCTTCCAGATCTGGTGCTCGGCGATCGTCAATGCCAAATAAGGTAAGAGTTCGAGAGGGACCGGATCTCAGATCTACGCAGTCATCCTCTGGATCAAAGCTTGGTCTTTGATCCCGAGAATCGGGCGATTATTTCCTTGGTGAATTAATCCCCCCCGGCTATTATTTCCTTAGCGAAATAATACCCGTCGTACTGCGTAGATCCGATCGGATCTAGATCACGCGGTGGTCCACGGATAAACCCCGGCGCAAGCGAAGAACCCACGCAAGCGAGTGACCGCAAAACAGGAGCTCGTGATTTGTTCGACAAATAAGGAGAAAAGTTGTATTTTTTTTATTTCTTTCTTTGATCTCATTGTAACCGGATCTTATAAAAAGACCGGATCTTTATAACCGATAAACGATTATTTAAGAGTACGATGGAATCGATGAAGAAAGCTACGATTTTTCCCACGAACAATCTGGTGACCACAGTGGGAGCCGACGACCTCGCTGTCGAGATCGAGGCGTCGCAGCCGCGGATCTCAATCCCGGTCATGGAGGAGGTCGAGTTTGAATTCGACCAGCAGAAGTACGAGGAGTACCTGTCGTCCTCGTCCGGATCTACCTCCCCCCCGCAAGTCCAAGAAGTTCTCCTCTAGGAGAAAAGCTCGTTGGTATGAAGATGTGGAAAACACCAACGAAGATCTCGCCCCGTTTGATGCCAAAGTTGCATCGGGTGAGATTCCCCCAACTTCCAACCAGGTCAGATCTGCTCTGGCCAACTCTTTTGCTGCAGAGGGCGTGATGACTCTCTCGAAGAGAGCCCGTCAAAGGCAACGTCAGCGCTTGGCGCGACAGTACGCAAAGACGATGGAATCCGTAGACGGAGTCCGCTACAAGGCGGATCTGAAGAACGGAAGAGACAAACAGCCTCAGCAACTGATGAATGGTAGCTTTTCCAAGCCGCCAACGAACGAATGGGTCCGTGTCAAACGGAATCGTTCAACGCTGGAGGAGCGCATTCGCAAGCGTCGCGCACTATCAGCACAGGCACGGGCTCAAGTCGAAGAAGCCCGTAGAAAGCTGCAGAAAGAAGTGGCCAAGAAACCGCCACCAACTCACAAAGTTTGGAGGCCAAAGTCTGAAGCGGCAATTCAGGCTAAGGAGCGACAACTGCAGCCTTCAAAAGTTCAACCTCCGGCGAACCAACCCAAATCGCCAATGATTTCCACAACTGCTCCAGGAGATCCCGCAGGACCATCCCAAAGAAGGAAGTCAGTCTTGGAGCGCCTCGGTCCACTTCCTAAGAAGCGAAGCAAAGCTCCAGTCCAAGAACGTTTGGGTCCAATAAAGAAGCCCCGAACGATTCAACATGCTGGGGGTCGCCGCAACCTCAACATGACAAAGAGATCAGGGCAACTAAGCGCACTACTCTGCGCATTGAAGTCCAGGAGCCCGCTGAGGATTCACGTCCACAAAGGCATATTTCGAGGCGTGTGACTCTCGAAAGCCCGAAGAAGGCAGTTCGCCCTCAGAAGGAAATATTATCGTCTGATGATGATGACGTTATACCTGAAAAATCGTGCCAACACACGATAGGTTACTCCGACCTTTAAACTGACGAGTTGTACTATCGTGTTGGGGGTACGAGCAAAGCCAGAAAGAGAAGTCCTCGAAGGCTAGAAACTCAATGCCCCTGTTCCAAACTCATCCGGGCGGTACTGTCTGAGTGCAACTGCATTAAGGCAGTCCCCGAAAGTGTTTCAGTTTTCGAAAGGCTTAGTACCGAAACGTCAAAACCAAGGCATAGGCGTTTCCGACGAAGAAGAACGGTGGTCGATGATGGAGAATTTCCGAGGGTCACCACCAATATGACCAGCAAGGGAACATCGACTCAGGACAATCCCGAGGCGATTCCAGAGGTGCCCCGACGTGTAACTCGTCTGCAGCCCGGAGCTATCATTCGTGCAACATATGGTAGGGTTCGGACAAGATTACCTTCAGGAGATGAAGAATCAGATGTCGGCTCAGCAGTTGCATCTGACAATACCGTATCCAGCGAAGGACAACCCCGCGAGTCATTCATGATAAGCACGGAACAAGTGGCCAAGATGCTCGAAGAAGCCATGGCCAAACAACAGGAGAGCTTGAGGTTCGAAATGCAGATGGCCATGCAGAATATGAGAGAAATGCATGAGCAACAAATCCAGGCACTGATGAACCAGCAAGGCGAACCAAGCCGCCGTAACCAGGTTATTCAGGAAGATGAGCACACGGATACGGATGAAGCTCGTAATGCCAATAATCCTCCCGTCAATGCAGGGGGTGGTAATGAGAATGCTAGTCACAATGCCACGCTTCCACCTTAGAATCGTGCTAACGAAGATACAGGTGAAAGTTTGAAGATCAAAAATCTCGAGAGCAAGATCAATACATTGATTTCTGCTCAAGAGGTGAAGAAAACGGGCATTCCTTGTCCATACCCAAGAGAATAGGAATCAATCCCATATCCGGCGAAGTTCAACCTAATCAACTTCACGCCGTTTGATGGGAAGGGTTCACCCACTCAACATGTGATTTACTTCAAATCACATTTGGGGGTCATCTCTAGCAATGAGCCTCTGATGGTACGGTCCTTCGTTGGCACTCTTCGCGGAGCCGCCTTTGATTGGTATCGCCGCCTTAAGCCAGGTAGCGTGAATAGCTGGGATGATATAGAGACTAAGTTCCTCACCAATTTCTTCAACGACGACACCGAGATATCTATCGGATCGTTGCTGGATGAGAAACAGAAAGATGGGGAGTTAGTCGACACCTTCGTCAAAAGGTTCCGGAACAAGGCGTTGAATTGCCGGGACCCGATCACTGAGGAGTTCATTCTCCAGGCCCATCCACAATAATCTTTCATTGGACGTGTTGGAAGCAATGGGGACAGCACCGTCCAAAACGTGGAAGGATCTGAAGGTCCGAGGGGAGCAAGCTGAGTGATTCCTCAGAAGAAAGAAGGCGGAGAGAGGTCAACAAGCGGCGAATGCTCCAATGCAGAATTTCAACCCAAGGGGGAAAAGTAAGGCACATGCTAATTCAGTTGATGCTAATCAAACTTCCAATTGCAACCTCAGCAACAGCAACAGCGGTAACAACAGCCTCAGAAACAGAAATCTTCGGAGCCGAGGTTTCCTAAAGTGTACTCCTTCAAAGATGACGAGGTGCCCGGCATCTTCAAGTATTTGTTGGAGAATAACAAAATCCAGCTGCCGGCGATCGTGGATCAAGAGGGGGCTAGCAAAGTGACAGATCTGAAGTATTACGCATACCATAGAGTGGTCCACCACCCTACGAAGTCATGCTTCCACCTCAAGGATAAGATCCAAGCATTAATTGACGTGAGCGTCATAACCCCGAAGCCTGCCAAGAATGTAGGAGCAAATGCAGTGTCAATCAGCTTCGGATCGGTGCCAACAACATGGTTCGAGCCAAAACACGTCACCAAAGTGGGAATGAAGATGGTGAATGATGATCCATATGGACAGCGCCAAAAGGGACTTGTGCCACACACAGCCCCAAACGACAAAATCCTCTGGGTTCATCCTGATCTTATTGGAGACGAGCAGTGGGCGACTTCCTCAACCAAGAAGGGTAAAGGCAAGTCCTGCAATGCTACTTCCGCAATCTTCGAAGAGGATGGCGATGAAGCTCCTACCTTCCCGCTCTCTGAAGAAGAACAAGAAGTCTTTGCCACCAGAAGTGGAAACCAATACCACTTCAACTATCAGTCACCTAGTGATCAGTTAGCTGAGCAGGGGGTGACTAAACGGGGACCAGCCAAAACTCTCACGGAGCTGGGGGTGATTGCAGTTCCTAAACCGGTTGAAGATGCTCGACGACAGCTGGTGGATAAGAAGAAAGAAAAGAAAACCCAGGAGGTGTAGAATCCGAAGTAGTCTCGTTTCAATCGTCCGATTGGAAGAGATAAACCGGAGAGCTCGAACACTCCGCGCATCTTCGATATTATGGCTTAACTAGCCAATATTCCAGCGCGGATAACACTGTATGAGTTGCTGCGGTTGTCTAAGGAGACCAGGGAAGCCTTACAAGAGGCCTTGGCCGATTCAGAATCATTCCTTACTCGGGTCAAGCCGGTGCCGGAAGAACCAGAACCGTTAATTCAACAATGCAATATAGCGGCTAAGAACCTTCCCTGCATTACATTCACCAAAGAGGATATGCAGACGAAGAATTCGAACCATGATCGACCCCTGTACTTCATTGGGTACATTGGCTCCAGCGAAGTTAACTGAATCCAAGTGGATCCGGGTTCCGCTGTGAGTATTATGTCGCTTCGCTTGATGCATAGCCTGGGCATTCCAGTCAGCAAATTGGCGTCTACAGGCACTGTTATTTACGGATTCAACACCAGCGGGTCAAGGCCTTTGGGAAAGATCCGGATAAAATGTCAGATGGGTGATCTGAAGACAGAGGTCACATGTTACGTGATTGATGCTGAGACATCATATAACTTACTACTGGGTCGGCCTTGGATCCATAGTAATGTTATAATTCCTTCCACTCTCCATCAGTGTTTGAAATATGTCGACACTGATGGTAAGGTCAGGACGGTGGTCGCGGATAAGCAACCATTCAAAGAGTTTGAGAATTATTTCACCGATTCTCTCCTTTATGGTAACGAATCCGATACTGAACCATCGGCCCAGGGCACGGACAGCGGAGAAGAAGCTGATACCGAAGCCGGATTTGATTACAATGGAGGTTTTGTTTTTAATGACATTGTACCCTTTGTAATCAATCTTGACGATGAACAATCGTCAGATGGCAGTTGTAACTGGCAACTTGCCAATAATGAAATAAATGATGATTTAGAGTACTCACTGTCTCTTGATGATGTGATAAAGGGATTGTATGATAATCCTGATTTATACATGCCGCTTCGATCATCCTATATAGCAAAGAAAAGCCTCCAGCATTCTTTCGGGACAACCCTGGTTATCCCTGCCAAGATAGGAGGCGAAAAAGAAGTGATTTACGGCAAAGGAGAGAGTTTTCCATTACCATATCATTTCTTAAGAGAAGATGAGAATGATGACAAATCTGGTCTGCATTTATCTAAGTATAGTCCGGAAGCGCGCAAGCTCATGGAAAAACAGGGATATGATTTCACACTCGGAGAAGGTTTATACTTCGATCGAGGTGCCCGTATTCCAGTCAAAGCGGCATATGTACCGAAAGGGAAATCAGATGATTATTATAAATTCAGACGAGGTTTAGGCTACGTCTCCTCGTCTGATGATGAGTGTTGTTGGCAAGTTTTCGATCAAATTGCTAACAAAGCTAAGAATGGGTACTCTTCTGATTCTTCAGCTTGGGATTCCGATACAAGTCTAGGGGAAGTATTCAAGAAGCTGATGTCGCATATGACTACGGTCGATCCTGTGACGATAGAAGAAGATGATCAAATGCCGACTTGGGAAGACCCATGGGTTCATCACTTAAACATGCAATACGGCGATAGGTTTGAGCAGAGGGAACCCCCTACTGAAGACAAAGTAGTCCAAATTAATATGGACGATGAGGTCAACCCAAAGCCTATATTCATCAGCGATAGTCTTCCCCCAAATGAAAAGGAGGAATTAATTGCTCTCATCAGAGAATATATTGACGTCTTCGCCTGAAACTATGAAGACATGCCAGGGCTCGATCCCAATGTGGCAGTGCATTGCCTCGATATCAAGTCGGATGCTAAACCTGTCAAACAACAGCAAAGACGGTTTCGTCCGCAAATTATGGAAGCCATCGAGGCAGAGGTCAAGAAATTGATCGACTCAGGATTTATCCGAGAGGAGCAGCATCCAGACTGGCTAGCCAATATTGTCCCAGTCATGAAGAAAAATGGTAAAATTAGGATTTGCATCGACTTCAAGGACCTGAATGCGGCATGTCCAAAAGACGACTTTCCTCTCCCAATCACGGACGTCATCATCGACAATACGTACGGATTTGAGAGAATGTCCTTTATGGATGGCTTTTCAGGATATAATCAAATCAAGATGCACCCGGATGACGAGAAGCATACAGCGTTCAGAACACCCCTCGGTGTCTTCTGCTACACGGTGATGCCTTTCGGTCTAAAGAACGCAGGCGCCACGTACCAACGAGCAATGACTAAGATTTTCCAAGAACATCTCAGGAAAACGGTTGAGTGCTACGTTGATGATTTGGTTGTAAAAAGCCACAACAAAGAAGATCACATCAAGGACTTGAAGACGATGTTTGATCTTATGCGGAGTCATCAATTGAAGATGAACCCCACTAAATCCTTCCTTGGATTGTCCAGCGGAAAATTCCTGGGATTCGTCGTCACCACTAAAGGCATACATATTGATCCTGACAAGGTAAAGGCGATACATGAATTGCAGCCCCCGAGAAATCTAAGAGAACTCAGAGGATTGCAAGGGCGTTTAGCTTACATCCGGCGGTTCATCTCAAATCTTTCTGGGAAGTGCCAACCATTTTCTAAGCTAAACAAAAAATGTGTGTCATTTATTTGGGATGCCGCCTACCAAAAAGCACTCGAAGATATCAAGACATATCTGACGAACCCTCCTATTCTTGTCGCACCAAAATCAGGTAAACCGTTCTTGATTTACATCAAGGCGATGAACCATTCGATAAGTGCTTTATTAGCACAAGACGATGATAATGGTCACGAACAGGCGGTTTATTACTTAAGTCGAACTTTGGTAGGCGCTGAGTCCCGATATCCGATGATTAAGAAAGAGTGCCTCGCATTGGTATTCGCGGTACAAAAGATGCGGCATTACTTGGTTGGACAGACGATTTACGTTATCTCTAATGTTAATCCAGTACGGGTATTTATGACGCAACCGGGTTCGATGAATTAGCGGTTAGCGAAGTGGGCCCTTCTCTTGTCCCAATATGATTTGCACTTCAAACAGCAGAAGTCGGTCAAAGGACAAGCGATTTGTGATCTTTTGGCGGCAAACCCGACAATAGATACAGCAGAAGTATATGATGACTTGTCGGATGAAACCCACGAGGTTAATACTACATCACACCAACAAGTATGACAATTATACTTTGATGGTGCTTCGAGAGCAGTTAATAAGGCAGTAACCCCCGGATGTCCTAAAGTCTCCTCCGGAGTTGGAGTTGTCTTAATTTCCCCGGGGAAGCATGTAATGCCTCGGGCTTATTCACTGATAGATCCATGTTCCAATAACGTAGCCGAGTACAACGCGCTCCTCATTGGACTCAGTTTCGCCAAGGAGCTGGGGGTCGAATATCTCGAAGCTTTTGGGGAATCTCAATTGATAGTCAACCAAGTCCGTGGAGAGTATGAAGTCAGGAACCAAGACCTGATCCCATACCACCAGAAGGCCGTCAAAATGGTAGATTCTTTCGAAGAATTCTTTATTGAATACATCCCTCATCTCCAGAACGCTTATGCGGATGCACTGGCAGCACTAGCAGTATCACTTGCGCAGCCGCCCGAAACTGAACTGCTAGTCACATTAAGATCGCATCAACTCTGCATACCCATATACAATATGGATATCGAAGAGGAAGATGATAGAAACAAAGACGCCAAGGAGGTGAACTCAACTCAAATCGGGTCTGAGTCCCGAGATTGGTGTTTTCCCATCATTGACTACGTCCAATATGGTATTCTACCAGAGGATGTAAAAGAAAGAGAATCAATCCGCCGAAGAGAACCAAGGTTCTTCTATAATACCGAGACCCGTACATTATATCGTCGGGGGTATGACGATTTGCTACTCCGATGCCTTTCGAACGAAGAAGCAGAAGAAGTTCTTAAGGAAGCACACGAAGGAGAATGCGGTGCACATCAGCCTGGTCCCAAACTGTACGATCGCATCAGGAGAATGAGATATTTTTGGCCAACAATGGTTCGTGACGCGATAGAATACGCCCGAGGATGTCACGCCTGTCAAGTACATGCAAATTATATGCACCAACCACCAGAGCGGTTACACACGTCAACCACGTCTTGGCCATTCGAGACATGGGGTATGGACATTGTCGGTCCTATTTTTCCCCCTTTAGTCAAAGGTGATCGATTTATTCTCGCAATCACGGATTACTTTTCAAAGTGGGCTGAAGCAATTCCACTTAAAGAAGTGAAGACGAACAACGTCATCAATTTCATCAAGCATCATGTCATATACCGACACAGAGTGCCAAGACGGATCATCCATGATAACGGTCCGCAGTTCATAAGCAACGCTTTCGTCAGGTTTTGTGACAAGTTCAAGATTCAAGATGTTTCGTTAACAGCTTATTATCCCGCTGCGAATAGATTAGCTGAGGCTTTTAACAAGACGATCATTAAGATCCTGTCAAAGCTCGTGAAGACCAATAAATGAGATTGGGACGATAAACTCGGTGAAGCACTCTGGGCTTATCGCACCATCGTACGCACACTTACGGGAGCCACCCCGTATTCGTTGGTATACGGATGTGAAGCTGTGCTACCGTTGGAAATCCAAATCCCATCCCTTCGGATCGCTCTCGCAACTGAGATGACGACGGAAGAGCAACATCAGAAACGTCTCGAAGAACTCGAAATGTTGGATGAAAGGCGCTTGGAAGCTCAACAACACATTGAGTTTTATCAAACCAGAATATCTAGGGCTTTTAACAAAAGAGTCCGACAGAGAAGCTTCAAGGAAGGAGATCTGGTCCTCGCTGCTCGTCGACCGATAATCCTCAACTCCAAGAAGAAAGGTAAATTTGAACCCAAATGGGAAGGACCGTTTGTGATAGACACAGTTTATTCAAACGGCGCATATCGCCTCATTTCTCTAGAGGGCGTCAGGCAATTAATGCCAATAAATGGGAAGTTCCTGAAAAAGTACTATCCCTAGTACATTCAGGATAACCTATTTATCGGGAAGTTCCTCGAAGAATATTACACTTAATATTCTAGAGGATAACCCAGAATTATTTCTACCACCAAAATCTCTCACTGATCGATTTCAATTGATAGTGAGTCCACCAAAACTGTCTTTCTGGTCTAAGCCACCAACAAATTCCCCTCTTGATTCTTTCCACGAACAAGAGGTCCATTTTCAATTCAGAGCCTCCTTTCGATAAACGAAAGAGCTTCCCTCTTTTCTCTTTGGCTAAACCTCTTCATGGTCATAACCAAAGTTGAAATTTCTTTCGATAAACGAAAAACTCATCTAGATAACCGATCCTATAAAAGGTAAGCTTATTTAGATCTTCCGGATTCTCGGAGTGGAGATCCCACTTCTAGTTTCTTTCTTGCACTGGAAATAGAATATAAAATTCTTCCTTTCCAGAATCAAGGAATAGAATATAAAATTTTTCCTTCCTTGTTTGGGGAATATAATATAAAATTCTTCCTTCCCACACCAATCCTTTTCTAAGAATTTAGGATTCATCCTAGGAAGTTTATCCCGAATCCTAAGCAGGGATAAGTCTGCGCCTAACACGCGCTGCCGGTTTAGTCTTTCTCTGTAGAAGAAGACACCAGAGTTCGATTCTGGGGTATTTTATCCTGAAACCTAAGCAGGGATAAGTCTGCGCCTAACACGTGCCGCCGGTTAGTTCTTAACCGTTAAAAAGAACACTCGCCCACATATTCAACATTATGGCAGGTTGTTATTAATAACACCAAAATCCATGTCTTACACGCATGGGGAATTTCATCCTGATTCCTAAGAAAGGATATGCCGACGCCTAACACGCGTCGCCGGTTTAGTCTTTTTCCGTAGAAGAAGACACCAGAGTTCGATTCTGGGGTATTTTATCCTGAAACCTAAGCAGGGATAAGTCTGCACCTAACACGCGCCGCCGGTTAGTTCTTAACCGTTAAAAAGAACACTCGTCCACATATTCAACATTGTGGCAGGTTATTATTAATAACACCAAAATCCATGCCTTACACGCATGGGGAATTTCATCCTGAATCCTAAGAAAGGATATACCGACGCCTAACACGCGCCGCTGGTTTAGTCTTTCTCCGTAGAAAAAGACACCAGAGTTCAATTCTGGGGTATCTTATCCTTAAACCTAAGTAAGGATAAGTCAGCGTCTAATACACGTTGCCGGGTAGCCTATTCCCGTAACAACGGCGAAGTCTACGTATTCAAAGGCGTAGCAAAGAGTCTAAGGGAGTTCATTCCGTTAGCACAATGTTACATGCGGAACGGATTTAGATAATCCGCATGCTAGCCCGACTCAAACGGTAGTCGGTAAAGGCTAATCAAATCCGTTAAAGGCTGGGGGTTAGCCAAAAATCCTAAAGTCAACGCCTAACACGCGTCGCCGGGTAGCCTATTCCCGTAACAAATGGTAAAGCCTATGTATTCAACATCATAGCATAAAGTCTAAGGGAGTTCATTCCTTTAGCACAACGTCACATGCGGAACGGATTAAAACAATCTGCATGTAAGCCCGATTCAAACGGTAATCGGTAAGAGCATGTTAAATCCGTTGAGGGCTGAGGATTTGCCAAAAATCCTAAGTCAACGTCTCATACACGTTGCTGTTTAGTCTTTTCACAAGAGAAAGACGAAGTCTACGTATTCAATATCGTAGCACTAAAAGGGTTAACTCTTTTAGCTTAACGTCACATGCGGAACGGACCTAAACAATCCGCATGCTAGCCCGACTCAAACGGTAGTCGGTAAAGGCTCATCAAACCCGTTGATGGCTGAGAATTTGCCAAAAATTCTATAAATACGAGTCATTAACGCATTAATTCCATAGATTGGTCTCGTGACTCAAGTATTTGCCACGCTCCAATTCCTTAAGAGCTTAAACTGTGTATACTCCAGAAGACGTACGAGTATAAACCGTGTCGAACGCCGGACAACGCGTCACAAGGAAGCTCAAACGCCGGACAACGCATCACAAGGAAGCTCAAACGCCGGACAATGCGTTGCAGATGAAGATTCAATGCTAACGATCGATGGTCAGTTCTATGTTGAAACAGCAAACTCGAGCTAAAAAGTCAGGAAATCGGGAATTGACTTCAAATTCAGAATTCTGACAAACGGTCAGACAATAAATGCAGCACCGGAACCCTTACAGACATTCGACAAGGCACCGAATAGCCTGGAAGACTGAAGGAATCAAGAATAGAAGCCACTCCAAACATCCCGTCATAACCGATTGAAGGATGGGACAATCATATCCAAAGTATT
>BQKN01066769.1:366628-434271 GCA_022839385.1 Asparagus kiusianus
TGACGCTTTTGTATACGTTCTTTGCGGGTCGAACGAACCCTTTTGACGAGAGTCCATTCTTCCGTTGTTAGTTTAGCAGAGACATGAGTAATTGCTTGTTGAGACAACTGAACCACTCGATGCCTCCTCGACTCTAGGTCCGTGTGATAACGAACCCCGTCGGTTTGTTCCAAGGCCTTAGCCACTTGGCGAGCGCGGCGTTGACGCTGTCTCTGACGAGCTCTTTTTGTCAGTGCCGGCGGGCTTTGATTCAATGACTCTTTAATTGGATAAGAGTCATTATGAGCAGAGAGGTTGCGAGTAGAATTCTCAGCAACAATCGGACAAGAGTCTTCATCCGTAGCATTTGACAACTTAAGAAGCTTCAATGAAGATGAAATCTTCCTACATTTGCGAGGTGAGGAAGACTTTGCAGATGAGGATAACAAATACTCCTCAAACTTCGCTTGGTCGAACTCGTATTCGATTGTTTATTCAATCGGGATCATGATGATCGGCTGTGACACGACGGTCTCGGTAGCGAGACTGTTGGCTCCCACTGTGGTCGCCAGTTTGTTTTCGCCAAAAGTTGGGTTTGCTGTGGAATTCATTATATCTTCGGTCGATTACAACAAATTCAAAGAAATAGTCTTTTTATAAGACCTCTTTTACACAACAAATAGAAAATTACAACTCTTGAGAAAATAACACAGAAGTCATTTATCGAATCCTGTTTTGGTGGGACTTTGCCTGTGCTGGGAGCGCTTTAGCTCGTGGACCGCTGAATCACAGATCGTGAAGGGGGTTTACTGATTCTTCCTTCGTTTATCGAAGTGAGAATTTGAAACGAAGATCTTATCAAAGTAAGATTGTCGTTCTTCTTAAGATCAAGTCAAAGCTCGAACTCAAGGAAATCTAAGAACAATTTGTGTCTACTCTCTCTGCTCTGAATTGCTCAGTAATGTGCTCCCCTCTTTAGTCCCCCTGGAAAATCGATCTCAGGGGGTATTTATAACCCCTGGGGCAAATAGTGCTTCCGAGACAGTGTTTGCTGTCTCGGCGGCCGAGACAGCAAAGACTGTCTTGGGTTCCGAGACAGTAAACACTGTCTCGGGTTCCGAGACAGTAAATACTGTCTCGAAAATCCTCAACTACCTAGTAGTTTTCTTGTAACTACCTTCCCACGTTTAAAAACTCTGTTATTTTGGCAGTTATTAACGTGATTCTCGTCCACGACGTTTCCCACGTTCCTGAACAGTTAGTGGCCACGTGTCGGCGGTTATTGGAGCAGTTTCTGAACTTTTGAGAACTGTCTCGCGTGCGAGACAGTAAAGACTGTCTCGCACGGGCGAGACAGTAAAGACTGTCTCGCACGAGTGAGACAGTAAAGACTGTCTCGCATGCGAGACGGTCTATACTTGTGTCTTTTTCATGATTTTTTGGATGACTTCCTCTTGAGCTGTATTTGGATATCTTTCAGCATTTTTTGACGCCTACATGACCGAGTTTAGAAGAACTTGTAGAGCAAGTTGGAAACTCTGGCCGAGTTGATAACTTAGATCGAGTTTAACTCTGAACGAGTTTGAACTCTTGAAAAAGAGATGATTTGAACCGAAAGTTCGGTTAATAAGCCAAGGGAATGCTCCAAGGACTTTGTTGCTGCAGAAAGCTCCATGATGCCCGATCAAGGATCCCCAAAAAGTCAGCCCAAAAAGAGAGAGTCCGAACTCAGTTGAGTTTCCCACTATTTATATGGGATTTAGGGGTATAACCAGCCCCTTAAATCTCTCCTTAATGAGGGTTTAATGAGGTGTAACTGCCCTTATAAATCTCTCCATGATAGGGAAGTGATTCCCTTACATCTTAGGGTGAAAACGGTTTTGGAACCGTTCAAATCGTGCTTGAACGAGTCAAATGCTGAATACAACGTTCTGGGCCCGAACTGTGCGTTTCTACACCTGAACACAGAGTTGGGCCTGCTTTAGGCTGAAAACGCACAGGTCGCGCTGCGCAGAGATGAACTCTGCGTTTTGGACCTGGGACGCAGAGTTGGATTCTGCATGAACTGTGCGTTTCTGGACCTGGAACGTAGAGTTAGGTTCTGCATGAACTGTGTGTCTCTGTCTTTGGACGCAGAGTTGAACTCTGCGTTTCAAGTCCACGATATCTGCGTTTTGAGTTTGGAACGCAGCCATGACCTCTGCGTTTTGAATCTCAAATGTGGTCACAACCTTTGCGTTTTGAGTTTAGAACGCGGGCATGACCTCTGCGTTTTGAGTTTGGAATACGGGCATGACCTCTGCGTTTTGAATCTTGGATGCAGTGGTGAGCCTCTGGTGGGCTCGATGAACTTCAACCTAAGTCTAATGTTCAGACGAAGTCTAGTCTTGCAGACGGACTTCAGAACATAACTTGCTGCGAAGAACAGTTTATAACTTTCAAACCGTAAGTCGGAATTAAACGAATTATATATGAAAATCGGCTATCTCGACGAGACTGAGCCGACCAAACTGACCCCATAGGGTTTGGTTTGCTCTGTCAGTTTTGCCAAATTCCTTACGGTTTGAGAGATATCTGCGTTTTGGTTTGAAGAGACCTTCGATTTGTAGTCTCTTTTGCTAGAGCGTTGCAAAGATCGTCATCTTGTAATATTCGTCTTGGCTCCTTGAAAATATGAGAGTCGTCAGATTGTAACTCCCGATGTTGATTGTGAAGGCTGTTGAATTAGGGCTTTCATTAGTTGTTGTGAAGGTCGTCAGATTGTAACCTTTTACGTGAAAGTCCTCAAATTATAGCCTTCTGGAAGTCGTCAGATTGTAACTTCCATCACCGGTGTTTGATGGGAGATCAACCATCTATTGTGATTTTTAGACAGCCTACAGAACCCCCACCAAAGTTTTCGAAAGTTCGCGGTTGACTAGGATAAATTTTCGGAATACTTTGGATCTCAACTCTGATCTTGGAGCTGTTGATCCTTTGTCGTAAAGGAGTTGTTTTCTGCACTCACTTCGAATGCATCTTGGTTGACGAGATTTGCCATGCAGGACCTGTGTGAAGGTATGCGTCATTATCCTACTTCTGGAATGTGGGGGTGGACTCTGCATTTTCAACTTGAGATGCGGTTCTCACCCTTGCATGTTGAATTTGGAACACGGGTGTGACCTTGGCGTTCGGTTTTTGCGTCACGGGTCTGACCTCGGCGTTTGGTTTTTGCATCGTGGGTCTGACCTCAGTGTTTTGACTTAGACATGGAAGCGGCTTTCGTGTATTTTTGACTAAGTTTTTGAGACTTGTCTTTAGCCCACCTGTTTCAAGTCTCGGCTCACGTCCATTAAGCTGATGAACCTGCAAACATGCGTAGAATTTTTGGCAAACCCTCAGCCATCAACGTATTTGATAAGCCTTTACCGACTACCGTTTGAGTCGGGCTAGCATGCGAATTATGTAAGTCCGTTTCACATGTAACGTTGTGCTAAGAGAATGAACCCTCTTAGACTTGATGCTATAATTTTGAATACATTGACTTTGCCATTATTACGGGAAAAGACTAACCGGCAACACGTGTTAGGCGTAGGCTTATCTCTAATTAGGGATCAAGATAAAGTCCCACATGCGTGTAAGGCATGGATTCTGGTGTTATTAATAACAACCTGCTACGATGTTGAATACATAGACTTCACCATTATTGCGGGAATAGGCTACCCGGCAGCATGTGTTAGATGCAGACTTATCTCTAATTAGGGATCGAGATAAAGTCCCCATGCGTGAAAGATATGGATTTTCGGTGCTACGATGTTGAACACGTAGGCTTTGTTACTATTTCTTGCTGTGTTATATTTTCACTTGAAACACTGAAAGAAAATTGGAAGTGGCAGAGGTGTAGTATTAACTTGGCATGAATTTTCACTTAGAGTGAAATTCGAAAATTTTCTTTACTATCACTAGGATAATTCCAGAAAATCTTTAATCCTCTAGGGATTTTATAATAAAAACTTGCTATCCTTATTGAACAAGGATTAACAAGTTCATTAGGGGGTTTGACTGTTAGAGGTGTGATGTTAACCTAACAGTATTTTATGGACCTATCGATCTATTTAAGAAAGTTGATAAGTTGATTTGGTCGTCAGAGGTGTGATCTTAACTTGACGGGAATTTGTTACGATCGGAGCAACTTTGTGGATTTATCATCCTATTGAAGAGGATTGATAAGTAGATTTTGTCAGAGGTGTGATATTAACTTGACAGGAATTTGTGGACCTATCGCTCTATTGAAGAGAGTCGATAAGTTGATTTTGTCAGAGGTGTAATATTAACATGACAGGATTTTATTGCGATCGGAGCAATTTTGTGGACTTATCATCCTATTGAAGAGGATTGATAAGTGGATTTTGTCAGAGGTGTAATATTAACGTGATAGGAATGTGTTACGATTAGAGCAACTTTGTGAACTTATCCTCCTATTGAAGAGGATTGATAAGTGGATTTTGTCAGAGGTTTGATGTTAACTTGACAAGAAAAATATGTACTTGTGACATGCACAAGATTTTGGAAATTAACGTCTCGCTGGGGAGAATTGCGATTTGAGCAATTTTGAGGACCTATCATCCTATTGTCAAGGGTTGATAAGTTGATTGTTGTCAGAGGTGTATTGTTAACGTGACAAATTAGGAGTGATGTAAGCTGCATTCATACTCTGTGGGGTGATGATCATCAGAAGTGTAATGTTAACTCGACGATGTGAAAGATTCGTTACTCTTAATCCAGTGGATTTGAAGTAACCAACCTATAGTCCTGATTAAGACTTAGCAGGGGAATAAAAAAAAGGTAGACAAGGCACATCGCCTAGTGAGGCACTATCGATGAAGTCAGAATAGAGGCACATCACCTGGTAGGCTATTATCTGATGAGTTTGACTATCAGAAGTAACTGTTAACGTGATAGTTTTGGTGGACCCGCCATCCTATTGAAGAAGATTAAAAAGTTGATGGACTATCAGAGGTAAATGTTAACGTGATAGTTTTGGCGGAGTTCATGGTTTACAGGGTTATTTTATTAAACGTGACAACTCAGAAAATTTATTATTCATAATCCCATGAACTACAAATAAACCAACCCCCAGTCTTGAACAAGTGCAGGGAGAAAAAGGAGTAGACATGGCACATCGTCTAGTAGGTTCTTTCTAACGAGTTTGACTATCAGAGGTAACTGTTAACGTGATAGTTGTTGGACCTGACATCCTACTGAAGAGGATTGGCTTCAGTGGCTGTAGTATCTTTCCCTTCTGACTGAGAAGATTGGGCTTGGTCCGATTGCTCAGGAGAAGATTGGGCTTGGTCCGATCGCTCAAGTTGATCCTGTCTACTTTGTTCTTCAGCTTTGATCCTGACAATAATCTTTTGAGCCTGTTCGCCTTGAGAAATTAGTTGTCTCTAGGAACGGTATTCTACAACCCTCATTTGTGCTAGAAGGTCGATCTGCAAGTTGTGGCGACAGGTCTCCACTAAGGTAGACTGTGTCATACCTGTCGGACATCGCAGAGTCATGTTTCGAAACCTTTTGACGAAGCTTTGACGGACTCCCTCTTCTTCTCCTTAGTGGCGAGAAGGGTATGGATGGAGACTTCTGTATCCTCTTCAAAGAATCTTGTCAGGAACAGTCTCTCTAGATCTGCCAACTTTTGGATACATCAGGCAGGCAGTTTCCTGAACCATTCAAAGACAACTCCATTGAGGGTGCCAATGAACAATCGAACCAGTATGGCATCGTTTGATATCACATTCCTAGTCTGTGACTTAAAATGATAGATATGTTGGTTCAGTGATCCCGTGCCGTCAAAAGTTTGTAGCGTCGGGACCTCGAATTTTGGAGGATAAGGGGCTGCATCCCATTCGACAGGATATGGCCTGACAACTCCCTCGTCTTGGAGCTCGCTTCTGTTAGCAATGACATTGAGGCGGGCTTCCAATTCTTTGATTTTAGCCAACTGAGGATTTTGCTCATTCTCAGCTTTTCTTCCTTCATCAGAGGAAGATTCTAGGTTGTGGGCTTCTTGGTCAGAAGCCGTGTCATCAATCATTTTCCCCTTCCCTTTGCTTGTGTAAGGTCGGGATAAAGATGTTCTTTTCCTTCGGGAAGATTCTTGCCTGAGTGGCAAATCTGTCTTCTGAGATTTGGCCTTGTCTACAACGAGTTGAGTCAATAGGGCCAGGAGTTCATTGATGGCCTCTTGCTGAGATTTGAGCATGGCCTCTTGCTCATCAAGTCTCTTCGTGAGATCTTCATGGTTTCCCGTTATATAAGCGGAGCTCTCATGTTCAACAAAAGAGCTTGATGATTGGGACTCTGCAATGGCTGAGTGTTCATCATCAGAATTAGTTCCTCTGGCTAACCTCCGATAGTTGATAGAGAGAATGGCTCCTGTTCGCGTCCGAGTGTGTTGGTAGACTCCTTCAAACTCATTAGCGATTTCTCTGACGGTCGGTGAACGACTTGTCTCAGAATCATCGGAACTAGGACCTGAGGCTTTCCCTCTGCCGATCATATTGATAGTGACCCTGGCATATTCGGTCTCTGGAGACTTCTTTCTGTGAGAACGTCATCATTGGTCGAGCAAAGCAATGTTCATAAATTGGTCGAACACCAAAGGTTTGGCCGCATATGAGCAGCATTGGCATCCCGAGAGGACCGTAGGAATCAGTCGTTCACATTGGAATGAAAGAATGACTTGTTACATCGGTCTTTCTCTTGAAAGTGACTCCCTTGAGTCATGTACCTAGGGAGATTTTCTCACAGAATGTGAGGTTAGAGATGGAACCCCCTGCCTCTCAGTAGGCGGGACTGGTTCTCGTTTAACATGGATCTTAAATCCAAGTTGATCTTTTTGAACACGACGAATCGCATCGTGTTTTGAAGAAGGAACACGAGGGTCGTGTTCTATTTTACTAACGCTAGACCGAAGTCTGCGTTTTGTTGATGAAACACATCTTTGCCGGTTGCGTTTTTGTCAGTTAACGCAGTTCGTAAGTCTACGTTTTGGATCTTGAACGCACTCCTGAGAGTTACGTTTTAGTTTTGAAACGCACTCCTGAGAGTTGCGTTTTGGTTCTGAAACGCACTCCTGTGAGTTGCGTTCAGTTTGTGGAACACGGCCCTGAAGGCTGCGTTTTGATTCTGGGACGCACTCTTGAGAGTTGCGTTCTGCCAGATCAACGTAGTTTTAAGGTCTGCATTTTGATGTTAAAACGCACCTCTGAAGGCTGCGTTTTGATTACACAACACGCCGCTGAGGGGTGCATTTGGCATAAACTGAGCCCACTCATTCGGAGGAGGGGTTGCTCGAGCAATCTTGGCTAAAGGAGAGGGCTTCCTTCGGCATAGGAGCAACAATTGGAGCTTTAGTCTCATTGAAGACTTTGCAGATCTTGCGCATAGCCTTAGGGCTAAGGGATCCGAGGGAGAGTAACTCCTCATACTTGGCTTGATCGAACTCGACCACGAGAGTTTTGACGGTTGTTCCAGTGAGATGAACATCGGATTGCGCCACCACTTCTTCATCAGAGAAGCTCATCCCTAGCAGAGTCGCCATCTTTTGTTTGGTGTAAAAATTCGTAGTAAAAGAAATGAAGGAAAAATGGACTTGTATTTTCTCAAAATCGATTACAATTTGAATTCTGATTACAAAAGAGAGGAGAATGGTCTAGATTCTCCCCTTTGTTTAATTCTGGGTTCTTCACGGTGGCGATGGAGTGCCTCCCTCGAATGCTCACGTCAAATTTGCTCTCCGTTGACGATCCGAATGTCTTGATTCACTGGAACGTAGTCTTCTCCTCATGATTTGACGTTGTGGAGAACTTGCGTGGCAAGTTTGAAACTCTGACCGAGTTTAGAAGAACTTGTAGAGCAAGTTGGAAACTCTGGACGAGCTAATAACTCAGATCGAGTTTAACTCTGAACGAGTTTGAACTCTTGAAAAAGAATTGATTTGAACCGAAAGTTCGGTTAATAAGCCAAGGGAATGCTCCAAGGACTTTGTTGCTGCAGAAAGCTCCAAGATGCCCGATCAAGGATCCCCAAAAAGTCAGCCCAAAAAGAGAGAGTCCGAACTCAGTTGAGTTTCCCACTATTTATAAGGGATTTTGGGGTGTAACCACCCCCTTAAATCTCTCCTTAATGAGGGTTTAATGGGGTGTAACTGCCCCCTATAAATCTCTCCATGATAGGGTAGTGATCCCCTTAAATCTTGGGGAGAAAACGGTTCTGGAACCGTTCAAATCGTGCTTGAACGAGTCAAATACTGAAAACAGCGTTCTGGACCCGAACTGTGCGTTTCTGGACCTTAAACGCAGAGTTGGGCTTGTTTTAGGCTGAAAACGCACAGGTCGCACTGCGCAGAGATGAACTCTGTGTTTTGGATCTGGGACGCAGAGTTTGATTCTGCATGAACTGTGCGTTTCTGGACCTGGGATGCAGAGTTAGGTTGTGCATAAACTGTGCGTCTCTGTCGTTGGATGCAGAGTTGAACTTTGCGTTTTAAGTCCACGAAATCTGCTTTTTGAGTTTGGAACGCAGCCACGACCTTTGCGTTTTGAATCTCAAATGTGGTCATGACCTCTGCGTTTTGAGTTTAGAACGCGGGCATAACCTTTACGTTTTGAGTTTGGAGCGCTGGCATGACCTCTGTGTTTTGAATCTTGGATGCAGAGGTGAGCCTCTGGCGGGCTCGGTGAACTTCAGCCTAAGTCTAATGTTCAGACGAAGTCCAGTCTTACAGACGGACTTCAGAACATAACTTGCTGCGAAGAACAGGTCATAACTTTCAAACCGTAAGTCAGAATTGGACGAATTATATATGAAAATCAGCTATCTCGACGAGACGGGGCCGAACAAACCGACCCTATTGGGTTCGGTTTGCTCTTTCAGTTTTGCCAAATTCCTTACCGTTTGAGAGATATCTACGTTTTGGTTTGAAGAGACCGTCGATTTGTAGTCTCTTTTGCTAGAGCGTTACAAAGATCGTCATCTTGTAATCTTCGTCTTGGCTCCTTAAAAATATGAGAGTCGTCAGATTATAACTCCCGATGTTGATTGTGAAGGCTGTTGAATTAGGGCTTTCATTAGTTGTTGTGAAGGTCGTCAGATTGTAACCTTCTACGTGAAAGTCCTCAAATTGTAGCCTTCTGGAAGTCGTCAGATTGTAACTTTCATCATCGATGTTTGATGGGAGATCAACTATCTATTGTGATTTTTAGACAGCCTATATGGTGCCCAATATATGAGGAGAGTTGTTAAATGAACCTTGTCAATGCTATCATCAAGGTTCAAAAACCTCTGCCAATACTCTAGTTATTAATCATAGGTTTCTTGTTTCAGCTCATGACTCCACTATTTGAGCACGGCTGCAACATTAACATTAAAAATATAATGCCAAGCCCCTTCAAAGACCTCAAGGCAGAAGCTTTCCTACAAATTTGCATATATATTTAATTTGAATAATTCAATATCTATTACCATTTATTAAAGGAAGCTTGGCTTTTAGACCAATTATTTGGTATTATACTCCTTAGTTGTCACAATTTCAAAAAATCATAGGATATCCTTCAAGATTCAGATCAAATTCTTGTTGTAAGTCCACAAATTCATGTTTCAAAGTTATATACTTGCAATCTTGGTGCGTGCAAACTATTTGTTTATTTATTTAGCTAAAGATGATCATTTCTAATTTTGAGAAATAATAGCTATTTTCCATACTTATTCTCAATAATGCTTTTATATTGGAAATTGACACATTTGTTTGAGATTACTTCTTCTGACTTATGATCTTAGCTTATTTTATAAGAAAGTGAAGTACTTGATATTTATCATCAATTATTAAGTTGTTGCTATTCAATTTTTTACACCAACATGAACTATGTCATGCACTCGTTGCATGCACTAGGATTACTAATAAATAATAAATGAATGAAAAAGCTAATACAAGGTTACTATAAGCTCTGTCCATATCTCCTCTTAGGTCGTCCATAGCAGTTCTTGGAATTTAAAATAAGGACTGATGATGCTTGATCTCTATACGAGAACCTTGATATAATTATTGAATCTTGACGCCCAAGCCTAACAGGTAATGCATCCTTTTTCCATGGAATAATGGCTCTCATGTCTCTTCGTGTTTGTTTGGACTCAGGCTTGCTCTTATCACATCGTCCCTCTATGCGATCTGGCTTAATGACAAAAATATGATAATATATCACATAATCTATTAATGTGATTGGATAAAGTGGATTATTTAATTTACCATTTGCGATCGCCCTATTTTTTGGCTGTAAGTGCAACTGATTTTCTAGCATCTATCATAGGTGTTAATTCGTGTAATCTTTTCATTGCACGTGGGTAGTTCTTCATTACTTCAGCTTTGGACTTAATCGAGTCCGGAGGGAAGGGAAAACTGTGAAACTCAAGTGTCTTTGGAAGCAACTCAGTCCGAAATGTAGAAGATGAGAACAAAAGATGTCCATGAGTCATCTACATAATTAAAGAGGATAATTAATATAAAAATATAATTGATCATTATGAAATATTAACTACTTATTACCTATCACAGTGGATGATGCTGGTGGTGTACTGATGGAGCATAAATATATACCAAAAGTTATAAGTGTACTACTAATCAAGTTATAGTATAAAAAATTATTGATCCCACGAGGAAGGTGTTTGTAGGAGAAAATTAGATTCAGTTCTTATGTTTTGTGCATGACAATTAGGAGTGATAAAAATTATGATTGTGAAGAGATATGAGTAGTGTTGTGAATATGTGCAAAAATCAATAAATGAGATTTTAGATGATAGAAATGAAGAGCGGATGTGATAAAAGAATAAATGAAAACATAAGAAAATAAAAATAAAGGAAATAAAAATCAAGAAACAAATAATAGAAAATCAAGAACTAAGGAAAAGTCAAGAAAGAAAAGATGAAGGATTCAATTAAAGATATAAGAAATAGAATTGAATTTCACTAGCTAATTTCAATTACAAAATATGAACTATTCTCTTTTTATCATATTTTACTTTAGATTTATTAAGCATAGACTATCAAACCATTTAAGAAAAATATAACATATCAAATTATCATCTAAGCACAATTAATATTCATGACAAGAACAATAACTAGATAATAATTCTAGAATTCATAAGCATAACCTATTAAACCACTCAAGATAAACATAGATTATCAAATTCTTCTTCTACCAATTAGTTCTCTAGTTGATTATCTTATACATGATTATTTTAAGCATAAGAGAGTAATTCATATAAGATAAAAGAAAATAAAGCTAATTTCATGTAATTCTAAGATTCATACAAGGATTAGTTCAACATCTTAAGAAATAAAAATAAGGACTGAAATGAAAAGAATAAGAGCTAATTACAAAGCAAAGAAATAAGAACAAGGAACTTTACACTATGAACAAGAAATAAATCTAACTAAATTGCAAAAGAAATAAAGATGCAAGAAAATAAATCTACTCTATAAAATAAAGACAAAAAAATAAATCTACTCTAAAAGACAAGAATGTAAATCCAAACTAATAAGCAATAAGAAAGAAATTACTAAAACGAAATAAAAAATAAAAGTGAAAAATAAAATAAAAGCAAACCTTCAAATTGATATTCATCTCTATCATCATCATCAAACAAAGAGAAGAAAATTTAAAGTGGTAGAAAAATTATTTTATAGATTGCAACAAAAATTTATAATTTTTGGAAGGTCTTCTCAATTAAGAATAATCCTCCTCTCTAAATGGAGTTACACAATTTTTCACACCTCTAACCCCTCACTCTCTACCCCTATTTACAGTAAACATCAATGAATGTAAGCCCTTGGATTGAATTCTTATCCAAAACCCTTGAATTTCAGCCATAGGATTGTAAGTGTTTCGTCAGCATCGATTGGGGTATCGATGGGGGGATCGATGGGGGCATCGATGCTGTCATCGATGCTTGAATCGATGCCCAGATGCATCCTTTTCCTTTCTGCAAATTTCTTCTTTGTTTGGATTTGGGCTTTTGGCTTTTGGGCTTTTGATGCTTGTTTTCTTTATTAATATTTCTGGGGTTTTAATGAGAAAAGAGATCTTGGGCATTTTTTAAATTAACCTGTAAGTAAAGATAAAAAAATTATTAGTGGTATATTTATCCATATAAAATAGATAATGAGGATATAAAATTATAATAAAAATATGATTATCATGCACCAAGGGGGCCGAGTGTTGAATAACCTAAGTCTGCAACCAAGAAACAATATGAGCTAGATGAATACTAATTTATAAAAAATATTAATATATTAAATATTTTATATCTATATAAGGAGACGGTAGTGGCTCCTTAATATAAACTGTGCCTGGGGTGATACTTCGTGATCGACCATGACCCTCACTAAAGAGCCTCACATTCCTCATCTACAAATTCAATTATTAAGATACTTGACAAGAAATATATACATGAACATAAGATAAATATTTACTTGCAATTTATTTTGTTAGAAAATGTTTTAAACAATAATGCATTGTAACATAGTTCATACCTTGTGACGCCCCTGTTTTCACACATGGCTGCAGTCCAAGGTGAACATAGAGATGTCAAACCTGACATGCACCCACACTGTGCAACAACAAGTTTCACCAATCACAGTAATATCCTCTAGTGGGATCAAATAAAAGCGTAGGTACAAAACAGTCAAAGAAGTAGAACAATAATAATAGACATGATAAAGATGATGATATCTCATAAATAAAGGTCATGTCTCAACTGGAAATAAACTGAAATACATATGGAGTCTGAAATAACATACGATGTCTCAACATGAATCAAAACGAAAAGTCGAACTAAGGCACATTGCCTTTACAAAATGAAACTAAACTCTAAGTCTGAATAAAATTTAAAACTACAGTGGAGCCTCTAATAAATCTCTCGGGACGGCGACTATGCAAGAACTCCATCATTCTGCGGCTCTCCGGAACTCCGAGCTACCTGAAAGGGTATTTTTAAAAGAAAAAGAAACAACAACAAGAGCGTCAGAGCGCTACAGCAAGATTACCCCCATCCGCCCCCAGGGGAAGGGCTGCTAGGATAGAGTGGAGCCTCTATCTATTAAGCATAGTCTATCTATATCATTTTTCTCGTATCTAGCGGAATTAATATTCAGACACCTACAAAACGAGACGTAGTAGGTCGAGCGAAATAATCCAAACAAGGAAACCCTCATGTAAATACCATATGTCCCGAATCGTAAACATCTAAACATTAATACCGAAATAAGAATAAATAATCTAATGAAACCAATAATTAGAGATCCATAACATGAGACTGGTACGTCGAACGAAATAATCCAAACAAGGAAACCCTCATGTATATACCATAAGTCTCAAATTGTGAATATCTAATCATTGATCCCAACTAAGAAAAAAAAAAGATAGTAAAAGAAATAAGATATCAACATATTGTATTTATAATATCTTCTACTATCACTGGGGAGATAGAATAAAATACCAACACATAATTTTGTATACTTTCAAAAGTAACGTATCTCAGTTATATAGTTCACTCATAGGTCGTATTTATAATCGGCATCTGTCATACTTAGACTATCCTATAGGTATCCTAAACTGTGTACACGACTCATTAGTCTCATCGCGATCTCAGTGCATAACATGAGTGCTAGATCAAGCCTTCTAAAATCCGACTCAATGGCCTATACATGTGGAATATCGACGCACTACCTCATGTAGTACTAAACTAAGCTCATCAACGATATCCACCTCATATAAATCTTTGTACCTCTGGCATGTTGATGCAGTATCCCATATAATACTGAGCTATGCTCATCAATGATAGTTACCTCATGTATAAACCATTTATATCTGGTGTGTCGACGCACTATCCCATATAGTACTAAGCTGTGCTCATCAACGACATCCAACATGTATATGAACTATATCTAATTTAAATATGATCAAATCAAAATTTATCATAATCCCCTTAGGATTCTTAAATGTATAACATAACTTATTCATGACTATATGTATAACATCAAGCGGCTCAAAACTCCGCGAACGCACCTCAAAACGGCGCAACACAGCTCCACAAAACGAGCAGGAAAAAAAGACATGACATCTATTAGTAAAAAAAGTATATCTTTCTCTAGGAAAACTATTTTTATAAATAGTTTTTCTGTTTTGAAAACTAGATTCACACATATTTCAGATGACATAAGTTTGATTCAGTTTGGAGTTCATTTATTATCCCAAATCTTTAGTTAAACATTATATATGTACAGCAGTTGTTCTACATGACATGTTGTTAGTAAAAAGATCATATCTTTCTCTATACAAATGATTTTTAAGATTAGACTTCTGTTTTAGAAATTAGATACATATATCTTTCATTTGGTACTAGTTTGGTTAAATTTGGAGTTTATTTTCTATTTCAAAATCTTAGTTAAACATGATACAATCGCTACAGTTTTCTGCAAAAAATATTTATTTAGTACATCTCTTAAATTTCTCATATATAAATGAAATTATGAAAAACCCTAATGATCATGATCATGATACTATCATAAACAACAAGAAAAAAAAATTACTAATCTTGCATTGGTTTATGTTTTAACATCAAAAATTTAAATTTTATCACATCATGTTAAGATTCAAGCATGAAAACACATATTCAACATCATATTAAACATCTAACTAGTTATTTAACTATGGAGAAGGGGTTGTGTGAAGATAATCTTGCCTTAGACGTTGTTCTAAGCCTCTAAAATAACCAACAACCAAAAAGAAGTACAACCAAACCGTTTTCCGCTTGCTACACGTTGATGATCTCGCCCTCGTATCGATATTTGCTTCACAAAGCTCTCAAAATTCTCAACTTTAGGGTTAAGGATTCAGAGAGAGGAAGAGGGGCTGCTAGGGTTTGAAACTCTGATGTAAGGATGTTAATTTTTGTAAAAACACATGTTTATATATATGCAAACCCGAAATAAACCCGTTTGACCCGAACCAGGAATTCTAATCTGACTAGGAAAATAACCTTCGGTATTTTGACCATAACTTTCACATCCGACCTCGGAATAAGGTGATCTAAGACTTGTTAGAAAGATTTTGAAGATACCTACAACTTTTATCTTTTAAGTTTTTCCAAATTCTAATGAAATATATTAGAAAAATATAAAATCTCTCTGCTGATCATAAATTTCCAGATTTATACATCGAGCTTGAATTGTGCATTTGCTCTTATATATATACATATATACATTGAATTGATCTCAAACCAATTCCTAGCATATTCAAATATTATAATATGTTATTTATAAATATATAACATATTTATTATTATTTATCACAAAATATTTAAATTTTTGGGGTTTTACATTCTTCTCCCCTTAAAAGAATTTCGTCCCCGAAATTCAGAAATCATACTTGAGCAAATAATAATACTAGAAAAGCACATAGAGGGTATAATTTAACCCGCAAACATAAACATCTCAGAATATTTACTCTTGATAAACATATAAGGATATTTATATTTAACAATCCAGGATGACTATATTCCACTCAACCCTTAATCGAATGGAACTAGTACGTCGGGCAAAAAATCCAAACAAGGAACCCCCATATATATACCATGTGTTCCAAAAGATTAAGAATTAAGCAGAAATATCCTAATTCTAGCGTTAAATCTAAATATAACCATACAAATAATCGCACACATAAATCAATCCACTTCCTCAATAAGTGCAGGAAGTCGCGCGACATAACATATTTACGCTCCCGAAAATCATCTTCGATGTTTACACTTAACCATCTAAAATATAAATAACCCCATATAACACCTAACTAAATAAAACAAGTACATCGAGCGAAAAATCCAAACAAGGAACCCCTCATATACATACCATATGTTCCAAGTACTTAGGAGATAAGCGGTAATACTCTCATTTTAGTGTTAAGTATAAACATCACCATACATGCAACCATAAGCCATAAACAAGTCATACAAAAATTTAATTTACTAGATCAAACAGGTGTGGGTAGTCGTGATGAATACCCTCCTCGCGCTCCCAAGAACCTCCTCAACTCCTTTCCAGTTTCGCTGAATTGCCACAAAGGAAAAACATCTTGTTTCTAAATTTCTTGTCTTCCCTAGCAAGCATACAAACTTGGATTTCAATCATAGTCAGATCATTCTACAGCTAAATCTTCAGTGCGTTCATCATTCACTACTGCTCTACATCATGAAAGTGCTTCCTAAGCATAGAAACATGAAATGCATTGTGTACACTAGACATCGATGCTGGAAGATCTAGTCTGTATGACACAGCTTCAATGCTCTCTAAAATCTGATACAGTCCAATGTATCTCGGCGTAAGCTTTTTCTGTCTCCCGAATTTCTAAACACCTTTCACATGCGATACCTTCAGCCTAACCGAATCTCCAATCTGAAACTCCAAGGGTTTTTATCTCTTATTAGCATAGCTCTTTTGCCGACTCTAAACGGCTAGAATCCGATCTCTGGTCAATGTTACTTCCTCAGTAATCTCTCTCATAAGCTCTGGCCCAAGTATTAAACTCTTCTCCAGCTCTGACAATCCGTCTTAATTTGATACTGTCGTATCTGGAACTCAACGAAGTTGAATAGTCTCCTGAATAAATATCCTCCCTGAAATAAAATGCGCTGACTTTATCAGTCTATCAACTATCACACCAAACCAAATCATTTTCTTTCTTTGACTTCGATAACCCTATAATAAAGTCCATAGAAATGTCCGCCCACTTCTACTCCTAAATGGGTAAAGGCTGATGTGTTCCTGTCGGTCTCTGATGTTCCGCCTTTACTCACTGACAGGTAAGATACTTAGCTACATACTATAAAATCTTCCTACGCATATCACTCCATCCAAGAGTGTCTCTTTAGGTCCTTTTACATCTTAGGGGTCTCTGGATGCACTGTGTACCGAGTACGATATGCTTCATCTAGCGACTCCCTCTTAAGCTCTGCATTGGCTGGCATAACCAACCTGTCCTTCATCTGTATACTTCCATCTACTCCAACGGTCCAATCAGTCTTAAGCTCTTTGTAAATTTCCTCCTTTTGGATCTGAATTCAATAGTTTTCTAACTGAGTTCTGACAACTCTGACACTCCAAGCTGGCTGGACTGACACAGCTCCCTACAATGCACTGGTTCTACTAATCTCATGTCTAAAATCACACTGGCTAAGGGTAAGAATATCTCAATACAACGAGCACCTCTAAGCCGAAACCCGATATTGACGTTTCTTACTCAAGTCATCTGCTACGATATTTTCCTTCCTCAGATGATACTGAATAGCGGACTCGTAGTCCTTGATAAACTCAATTCACCTCCTTTATCTCTGGTTGAGTTCTTTCTGAGAGAAAAGATACTTAAGACTCTGATGTCTGTGAATAATTCAAACTGTACTTCATATAAATAAAGTCTCCATGACTTTAATGCAAATACCACTGCTGCTAACTTCAAGTCATAAATGAAAATAGATCTTCCCATGTACTCTCAATTGCTGCGAGACATATGTTACTACTCTCTGAGTCTGCCTCAAAACATCTCCTAACTCTGCCAATGATGTACTTGTGTAGACCACAAATGTCCTGTCGTTGCTCGGAATAGTTAAAACCGGCGTTGTAGACAATTTAGCCTTCAAGGTATCAAAGGCCTTCTGGTACTCCATTCTCCAAATGAACTATACACCCTTTTTTGTAAGGTATGTATGTGGTGTCGAAATCTTCGAGAAGTCCTAGATAAACTTCCAATAATATCCGACTAAACCCAAAAAGCTATGAATCTCTATCTCCGTCTTTGGCGGATTCTAAATCAAGAACTGTTGAAATCTTAGCCGGATCTATTGCTATGCCCTTTCTGCTGATGACGTGACCGCGAAATCTGATTTCGGAAAGTCAAAACTCACATTCACTGAACTTAACATATAACTGATGCTCCTGTAGAGTCTGTAAAGCTATCCGGAGATGCTGCTCGTGCTCTACCTCCGATCTCAAATAAATGAGGATGTCATCGATAAAAACTATCACGAACTAATCCAAGAAGGGACGGAAAACCTGGTTCATCAAATCCATGAATACAGCGGGTGCATTGGTCAACCTAAATGGTATGACCAGAAACTCAAAAGATTCATATCAAATCAGGAAAACACGGCTTTAGGAAAATCCCTCTCCCGAACTCACAACTACAATAACCCAAAATAAAGATCAGCCTTCGAGAAACGTGCGCTTCGTGTAGCTGATCGAACAAGTCATAAATCCTAGGTAATGGGTACCTATTCCGGATAGTGACATTGTTCAACTCTTTATAATCAATACACAAACACATACTGCCGTCCTTCTTCTTCATGAAGAGAACTGGCACTCCCCACGGAGAATGACTCCGATTAATAAAACACTTAGCTAACAACTCGTCCAACTGGGTCTGAAGCTCCCTAATCTCAGCTGTTGTTATGCGATAGGGTGCGCAGGATATCGGGGCTGTGCCTGGCTGCAACTCAATACAGAACTCTACCTCTCACACAGGAAGTAATCCAGGTATGTCCTAAAAGACATCCTGATACTTTGAGACAACTCTAGTCTCCAATAAATCAATACCCTGATCCCATCACATCACCTCCTCGATGTACGCCAGAAATGACTCCGCAAAACGATTGCCCTGGGAGGTTGCTGCAATCATCTCGGATCAATCGAACGCTCACAAATTGACCGTTTTCGCAAAACAGTCAATACTAACATGGTAGGATGATAACCAATTCATACCGAGAATGACGTCGAAATCTGACATCCGCAAGACGATCAAATCTATGATAAACTCGGACTCATCTAAGCTGATGACACATCTCCTACAGACGTTCCCTAATAGAGATACCTCTCCTAAGGGAGTAGAGACGGACAACGGAATATCTAAATGATGTGCGACTAACTGGAGCCTATCCATGAAGGCATGAGATATAAAAGAATGGGAAGCTCCGGAATCAAACAAGATCTGAGCTGGAAAAGAGTTTACTAAGAAAGTACCTTCTACTATAGCTCCATTCACACCATGATCATGCGGTACAGCTGAATAGACTTTGCTTGATAGTGCAAACCTCCTGGATAATGCAAATCTGGCCTGCTGGCCCCTAAATCTTCCGATTAACAAGTAGTACTTCTATTTCCTCACTGCTGGCCGAAATTACGACTCTGAGATTATCGACTGCGACCTTTATCATGCTAGCTTCCTGCTGTGAACTGCTACAAGTCTTTTGCTATTTGTTCGACCTTGTTATGATTGTAACATGTTTCTCCGAATCTCTGCGCTACTTCGGCGTTCTCTAATCACATTGTGCTCCTTTCTTATCTTGTCATTGTTGCTGGGATAAAATCATTCTCCCGTTGTTAGGTTTCTCTATATTTCCACAATTGTTCTCTTGCCATTATCATTATCATTATTCTGGATTTTGATTTCTTCCTTCACTATGGGTATATCTCCCTGTTTCACTTAGACTAGCACTAATTGTTTGATGAAGAAATAACCTAAATTCTCCTAAATAGGTGATAATTGCTGTCTCGACAAAAAAAAATCTGGATGTTGTTGCTATCATCCAACGATAGTCCTCAATGCTGAATATATATATTTGACTTCTGCTTGGTTCCTAGCCGATGTTCAAGAAACTTTCATATACTCTTTCCCTTATAGGTTGCAATTGAAACTGATGTGCCTTGAAATTTTGGTGCTCATACTGTCTGATATTTTTCTTATCCTTTCAGAGTTAAATCTCCTACTCTGCGGCTCTATCAACAACTGATTATGGTGGTGGTGTACTCATTGGTATTTTATCTTTACTTCTACGATGGGTACAACCGGTGGTGAATCTCTTGAAAGTGGTGTTGCTGACGGAAACGGATACACTTCTTGCTCCTTGATTGTTGTAAGATCTTACTGCTAACGACGCCATGAAGTTGATCAAATACTGTGGAGCCAGCTGTGACTCGGCTCTGCATGCCCAGCTCTCCAGGTACGAGTTTTACCTTGACCACATCCTCGTTTCGATATTTATAATATCAAAAGGAGAGCTTAATTTTCACAGTAAGTGAGATAGCAAAAAAACATATATATAACGTATCACAATACGAAATCATAACACATAGTATTCACGCAAATACCTTCAATCAACATAAAATAGTTGTCATAAAAAAAATTTCTTAATTTTTGAGATACTAGGAAATTCTTACGGACTCTATATAGGAATCCTAAGAAACTCTATCCTAGCTTCACGACTCGACACAGGATGATCCTAAGGATACTGGAACTAGAGCTCTGATACCAACTGTGACGCCCCTATTTTCACACATGACTGTAGTCCAAGGTGAACCCGGAGATGTCAAATCTATCATGCACCCACACCGTGCAACAACAAGTTTCACCAATCTTAGTAATATCCTCTAGTGGGATCAAATAAAAGCATAGGTACAAAACAGGCACAGAAGTAGAACAATAATAATAGACATGATAAAGAGGATGATATCTCATAAATAAAGGTCATGTCTCAACTGAAAATAAACTGAAATACATATGGAGTCTGAAATAACATACGATGTCTCAACATGAATCAAAACGGAAAGTCGAACTAAGACACATTGCCTTTACAAAATGAAACTAAACTCTAAGTCTGAATAAAATTTAAAACTACAGTGGAGCCTCTAATAAATCTCTCGGGACGGCGACTATGCAAGAACTCCGTTATCCTGCGGCTCTCCGGAACTCTGAGCTACCTGAAAGGGTATTTTTAAAAGAAAAAGAAATAACAACAAGAGCGTCAAAGCGCTACAGCAAGATTACCCCCATCCGCCCCCAGGGGAAGGGCTGCTAGGATGGAGTGGAGGCTCTATCTATTAAGCATAGTCTACCTATATCATTTTTCTCGTATCTAGCGGAATTAATATTCAGACACCTACAAAACGAGACGTAGTAGGTCGAGCGAAATAATCCAAACAAGGAAACCCTCATGTAAATACCATATGTCCCGAATCGTAAACATCTAAATATTAATACTGAAATAAGAATAAACAATCTAATGAAACCAATAATTAGAGATCCATAACACGAGACTGGTATGTTGAGCGAAATAATCCAAACAAGAAAATTCTCATGTATATACCATAAGTCTCAGATTGTGAATCTCTAATCATTGATCCCAACTAAGAAAAAAGACAGTAAAAGAAATAAGATATCAACACATCGTATTTATAATATCTTCCACTATCACTGGGGAGATAGAATAAAATACCAACATATAATTTTGTATACTTTCAAAAGTAACGTATCTTAGTTATATAGTTCATTGATAGGTCGTATTTATAATCGGCATCTGTCATACTTAGGCTATCAAGTAATTGTCTCAGTGCGACGGACTACCCTATAGGTATCCAGAACTGTCTACACGGCTCATTAGTCTCATCACGATCTCAGTGCATAACATGAGTACGGGACGGACTACCAAATAAGCATCCTAGAAATACGGCTCACAAGCCTCATCGCACCCTAGTGCGGGACAGGCGGCTAGATCAAGCCTTCTAAAATCTGACTTAATGGCCTATACATGTGGAATATCGACGCACTCCCTCATGTAGTACTGAACTGAGCTCATCAACGATATCCACCTCATATAAATCTTTGTACCTCTGGCATGTCGATGCACTATCCCATATAATACTGAGCTATGCTCATCAATAATAGTTACCTCATGTATAAACCGTGTATCTGGTGTGTCGACGCACTATCCCATATAGTACTAAGCTGTGCTCATCAACGACATCCAACATGTATATGAACTATATCTAATTCAAATATGATCAAATCAAAATTTATAATAATCCCCTTGGGATTCTTACATGTATAACATAACCTATTCATGACTATACGTATAACATCAAGCGGCTTAAAACTCCGGGAACGCACCTCAAAACGGCGTAACACAGCTCCACAAAACGAGCAGGAAAAATAGACGTGGTATCTGTTAGTAAAACAAGCATATCTTTCTTTAGGAAAATTATTTTTACAAATAGTTTTCTGTTTTGAAAACTAGATTCACACATATTTCAGATGACATAAGTTTGGTTCAGTTTGGAGTTCATTTGTTATTACAAATCTTTAGTTAAATATTATATATGTGCAGCCGTTTTTTTACAGGAGATGTTGTTAGTAAAAAGATCATATCTTTCTATATACAAATAATTTTTAAGATTAGTCTTCTGTTTTAGAAACGAGATACATATATCTTTCATTTGGCACTAGTTTGGTTAAATTTGGAGTTTAATTTCTATTTCAAAATCTCAGTTAAACATGATACAATTTCTATAGTTTTGCGCAGAAAATATATATTTAGTACATCTCTTAAATTTCTCATATATAAATAAAATTATAAAAAACCCTAAAGATCATGATCATGATACTATCATAAACAGCAAGAAAAAAATTACTAATCTAGCATTGGTTTATGTTTTAACATTAAAAATTCAAATTTTATCACATCATGTTAAGATTCAAGCATCAAAACACATATTCAACATCATATTAAACATCTAACTAGTTATTTAACTATGGGGAAGGGTTTGGATGAAGATAAACTTGCCTTAGATGTTGTTCTAAGCCTCTAAAATAACCAGCAACCAAAAAGAAGTATAACCAAGCCGTTTTCCCCTTGCTACACGTTGATGATCTCGCCCTCGTGTCGATATTTGCTTCACAAAGCTCTCAATATTCTCAACTTTAGGGCTAGGGATTCAGAGAGAGGAAGAGGGGCTGCTAGGGTTTGAAACTCTGATGTAAGAATGTTAATTTTTGTGAAAACACATGTTTATATATATACAAACCCGAAATAAACCCTTTTGACCCGAACCAGGAATCCTAATCTGACTAGGAAAATAACCTTCGGTATTTTGACCATAACTTTCACGTCCAACCTCAGAATGAGGTGGTCTAAGACTTGTTGGAAAGATCTTGAAAATACCTACAACGTTTGTCTTTTAAGTTGTTCCAAATTCCAACTACATATGTGAGATAAATACAAAATATCTCCACTAGTCATAAATTTTTCCAGATTTATACATCGAGCATGAATTGTGCATTTGCTCTTATATATATACATATATACATTGAATTGATCTCAAACTAATTCCTAGCATACTCAAACATCATAATATGTTATTTATAAATATATAACATATTTATTATTATTTATCACAAAGTATTCAAATTTTTGGGGTTTTACATACCTATTATAATTATTTTCCATGAGATCGTCTAAGTATATTTGCTATTGTTTGTCTTCTATTTGTTTTCTCATTTGAGCTGGAGGTTCCGCTTGTAATAAGATTCAATATATCGGCTTGAGTATTAGGATCAGTCATATCAAATGCCATATTTTGCATGTAGCAGAAGTCTTACCAAACATCATCAGATGACCTAATTGGTTCATTACAATTATCTTTATTTTCCTCATTATTTTTTCACCGTTATTAGGAAGAACAACGTATCTTGGATCCTTGTATAGAACCACTCAATCAGTCATGACATTCAAATCTTTCACAAAGTAACACTGATTCACTTACTCTGCGAAAATGAATTTCTCATCTAGATATATTTCCCAATCGAGATTGACAAGTGTGAACCTATAATGATTCTTTTGCATTTTACAGAACACCACTGAATCTTAAACATCATGTAACTACACTGTTTTTGTTTACCAAACATGTAGATTACCTCCACAATGTCTTCCAATTGACCATAATATAGTATGTTAGTTAGAATTGGATTTTGATCTCTTGTACTTGAAAAAAAATTCTTGAGCAAAACAACCAATGACCCCACAATTCTGAGTTATCCTCCTATCATCGGTCTTTAGCATTCAGAATTTGTACCCATTGATGAGATGTTCATTATAACATCTTACTTCGTAGTAAGAACATTGTGCACAAATAATAATTTTATCTAATAATATAATGCCACCAAGAGGTGATTTTTCAGCCTACGCCAAAAAATATCAAAGAATATTTAGGACAAGTTTAACTTAAAATTATATTATGAAAGTTCAGAACTGAATTATATAACACTTACATCATTTTTGAACCAATCCGGAAATTTTTTCTTAAGTTTTTTTTAATATTATTCACTACATTCCTACCGGTTATTTCATTCTTAGTTGCCGCCTATTAATACAATATATAAGATTGTATTGGTAAAATAAAAGCAAATGAACATATATCATCTATGTTACTCATTTCATTTGTTACCTTCGGTAGTCTAGGAAAATATCAAGATTTTCCAATACATATGTCTGAATTTGATCTAAGTGAGATCTTGGATATTTTTCATGCTTCTTATCCTTAGTTGGTGCATGAAGTGCAGTTTTTTTTTTTGCACATGTAATGTGATGCGAACAAAAGATATTCATTGGCCATATATCCTTCAGCTATCAAACCCTCCGGATAAGCTCGATTGCAAACATTATGTTTCATGTAACCCAAATATCTTAAAAAATCTAAAAAATGTTAATTATTATGAAGTACATATAAGTGTACACGTTGTTGCATTCTATAGATCACTTTTCTTTTGGTAGTGTGACTAGATCCCACATTTGATTCTTCCAATGTGACTCCATCTCCTTTGTCATTGAAACCATGTTCCTATCCTCTCTATTAAGTGCTTCCTATAAGTGCTCAGATCATTGTTCTTCGTAGCCAAAACAAATGCTATATGTTCAACTTCGAAATCGTACCTGACTGGTGCCTTGTGGGCCCTTATCTATCATCATTGTGCTATAGAATACTTTTGATAGTGTTGATTTCCTCGTAACTATTTATAATTGTATGCTCGTATATATCTACGTCTTCTCCCTAAGTTGCATTTCCTAGGATTGTTCTCCTCGTCACAAGTTTGATCTTTTTTCTTCTCTCTACCTTGGTCTCTCTCTCAAGCATAAACTTTAGGGAAAATTGCTTCTAGTCCCTAGAATAACAAAATTTATTCCTTCCACCCCCCAAGACTTTTTCAAAACTCCAAAAACCACCTAAAGCAAATGCCATATTCATTTAGCCCATTTTAGCTTAAATTAAACCTTTGTGTGTACTTTAAAAACATGGTTAGACCAAAATTCCCTCCACTATTTTTTCGTTTGGGGGGGGGGGGGCCCCCCAGGAGAGGGTCATTAGAGAAGGTGAGGTCCCTCACTACATTCTCATTTATAGATGATTGGAAAGGGGCTTTAGAGGGGAAAAAACCATAGTTCGCTCCAATTTAATCCCTACAACGATCTTCTACCTCTCTGTCTCATGGCCAAACAAATCTCTCCGTAAATCCTCTTTGCTTCTTCAACTACTCTCTCATAGCCATTTAATTCTTCTCCATAAATCCTCTTTGCTTCTTCAAATTCTTTTCTTCATAATAATGGAAATATCTCTCCTTTGTAGGATTATAAACACAAAAAGCAATAAAGAGGGTGAGAGTGCTTTTATATTAATTAATGACTCTACTGAAATCATTGGCTTGAAGTATCAAGCATCCCAAAGGCTTAAATTCCTATTGCTCTTTCACTAATATTCATAGCAGAAAGGAAATTTTTTTGACTACTTGAGATTGATGTTTCAGTATTATCGTCATGATGGATTTAGTGATATAAACTTATATGCTACCATAGCTACGGATTCTTCAAATTCCCAGAACACCCAAACATCTCCAGAAAATGTGTAAGTATTTTAAACATTTTATTTTCCTAAAACATTTTAATCATTTTAGTTGTGAAATTAGGTATGGATTTGAAGGTTACAGTTGGTTGTTAACCTTATACGTTAGTTGTTAAGGTTTTAATAAGTTATTAACCTTAAAAGATAGTTACGAATATTTTACTTAGTTGTTAACCACAATGATTAGTTGTCAAGATTCCGAGTTGCTTGTTAACCTTATGAGTTGGTTTTTAACCATAAAAGTTAGTTATTAACATTAACTATTAGTTGTTTAGGTTATGAGTTGGTTGTTAACTTTAATAGCTAGTTGCTAACATTTATAATTAATTGTTACGTATGCAAATGTTTTCTCGCTTTTACATGACAATCATGATAGAATATTCCCCATACGCAGCTGCTATGCTCAGTCAATCATGTAAGTATCAGCATATTTCTAACAACAATCCTACTGGTGATTCTATCATGATAATGGAAGACATGATTAACAACCAAACCAACGTTCCAAATGAGTGGCACACAACCATACGTGTAGAGGTACAGAACTTTGATCATGCTTCTGAAGTTAGATTAGCACTCCAATAGCATTCAACTATAAAAAAGGATCGAGTATGATTTTTACCATAATTGACAAAAACATATAAGAGTGCATTGCTGATACAAGAACATGCAAAATGCCATGAATGTTATTTGCTTTCCCACTTTAAAATTCTCAATTATGGTTATAATGAAATTTTATGCTACTCACACTTGCGGTCAATGGAGCTAATGCTGGTGAATCAATGGCATCATGCAAATTTATTACAAATCAAATGCAATCTGCTAGGAAGGTTAGGCCAAAGCTTCGACCAATTAATATCAAGAATGACTTACTCTCACAATTTGACATTAAGATTAATTACAACAAAGCGTGATAAAGCAAAGAGAGAGCACAATTGGACCTATTCGGTGACGATTATGAGCCATATGATTCACTAAGATGGTAATACTTATATGATTAAATAAATATTCATATCTTAATTGTCTTGTTTGTGTTTGTTGTTAAATCTACTCCCTAAATTGTAAAGTATATAGGTTTGGTATTAAGGTTACATCACAATTGTGAAGTTTACAATTTAGTCATCAAGTGCACATGTTCGCTGTTAATGTTACAAATTAATTGTTATGTTTATGTACTAGTTGTTAAGTATACAATATAGTTGTTAAGTGTAAATTTCAGTTGTTAACTTTATAATCTAGTTGTTGAGTATACGGCTTAGTTGTTAGGTATATGTCTTAGCTATTAAGTATACAATTTAGTTGTTAAGGTTACAATTTAGAGGGTAATCTTAATGATTACTCGTTACATTTATAAAGATATGAAGCCATGGTTCTAGCCACTAATCTAAGAAGCTGTATTACCTTTGATGATTATGATGGAAAGTTTATGCATTTATTCGTAAGTTATAATGCTTGCATTCAAGGGTTTATTGTTGGATGTAGGCCTCTATTATTTTTGGATGGAATATTTCTTAAAGACCACTATAGAGATATATCATTTAACGCCACAAAATATGATGAAAACCAAGGAATATTTCCTCTTGCTTATTGCATATACAACCAAGAGAATGAGGAAAATTGGAAGTAATTCGTACACGGAGTGTGGTTCATACTATATGATAGAGAAAATCCTTACAATCCTCCACATCAATTGGTCATGATTTCTAATGCCAACAAGGGATTAGAGTTGTAGTCAAAGATTTTTTTTCCAAATACATTACATTATAGGTTTGTTCTCCATCAAGTTGAGAATTAAAATAAAAGATGAAGGAGTTGGGTCATAAAGCAAATATCACTCAAATATTAGGTGACTCGTTACATCCATGATTTATAAGTTGATAATTGCCGAATGGGATGATTACATAAAAAATTGGCCTTAGTAGATAAAAGGGCTGTGACGCCCCAGGGTTCACACAAGGTTACAGTCCTAGGTAAAACCCGGATTTGTCAAACCTACCAAGCACTAACCATCATGCTATGACATGTTTCACCATCACAATCACTATCTCTCTAGTAGAAACAATAAATAGGTGAGGGTACAAACATACAAAAATAGAAATAGACAATACTGGATATACACAGAAGAAGCATAAGAAATATCAAATATGAGCCCAACTGAAATAAAATAGAAATATCTCTGAGTATAAATTGGATCTCAAATACAATGAGTCAAACAAATAAAGTCTCATAAAAACCCTCAACCCTAAACTAAAATACAAGTCTAGAATCGAAAAATAATCAACTACATATGGAGTTCTGCAATAACTACAAGGTATAATAAATAGCTAAATGGACAACTAAGAAGTCCCATCAACATGCGATTCTTCATGCGCCAGACTCAGTGCCTGAAAGAGGGGAAAAAACGAGCGTCAAATCGCTAGCGAGATCATCACTACCTCTCCCCAGGGGAAGGGGTAGGAGTATATAAGAAAATAGAGTTAGTACTTACATATATCAAATCATTCATATAGCTCTCTATGAAAAACAAATAGTCAAGGAAACATACTCAAATCTCTAACATAAAGAATAAATACATCATCTCGAATTACATCCGAGTAGCCTACTCTAATATAAGAGGATATCAACCAAATCAAAACGAATATAACTATCGTCCATAACGGGTGTGTTAAAATCTCAAAAGAAATACCCTAGTCGTGGGTAATCTATCATGGAAGTTAAACTTACAAATATCAAATACCTATGTGTGCATCATCTTGTGCTATAGCGATACTCTTGTAGTATTCTTACTCAATCGCTCTGCGACAATAGGGTTTATCATCTTCCTATTCCGGATACATGTAATAACGATACTATTGTAATACTCTTACTCAATCGTTCTGTGGTAAATAGGTTTCATCTCCCTATTTCTGGGTACATATATAACAACACTATTCAAATGTGTTTATCAGTTTAACTTGTGTCAAAAGTGTGTCAATCTAACATAATCTAAGCATACATGCACAAATCTTGGTGTGTGTGTCCACATCTGAAGTTCACCATTATCCCAGGTGTTCAACAACTCTTAACATTATAGTCTATCAGCACAAAGTCGAGAGAATCGCTCGAAAACCAAAGAAAAATCCAAATGAAACATGCACGACCATCATCAGAATGGTGGTCAACCGCGACGGACTCTAGAGACTACCCAAGTCATTATCCTGCACCCGGTCGACCGTGGCGATCGACCATGGACACACGTGGTCGACTGTAGCTATCGACCGTGACCCAGATTTCTAGCTTCTCAGATTTTTAATATGCGTCGTATTCACGTTGTGTTTTTATGATTTAAATATGATAAAAACTTCATAAATCTTGCATACAAACATGTTACAGCAGATAGAAATATCTGGAAACAAAATCAATATATATAACCTTGATTTTATATATTATATTTATATTCAAAACCCTAAAACATGCATAAAAGCTCAAAACGATAAATCAAACTTCTTTCTTTAGATTAACCACGTTTTAAAATCATCTTCAGATCTTAAATACATCTGTAAAATTTGTTCTCAACCTTTTTAGCATAAAAAGACCTAATCTTTATACATATAACACAAAAGAGTTATCTTTTATTCATAATCTAGTTGTTTAGGCTCTACAAAACATGTTTAAATCTCTTTTAAAATGTTTTGAAAACTGGAAGGGGGATTAGAAAAGATGATACTCGCTTGAGATTGTTGTAAAATATTTTAGAAGCAAGGTTGAAAGAGATCTCCACTCCAAAAGCCAAAAACCGAGAAAAAATCCCGCCCGAAAGCCTCCAATCTTCTCCAAGAAATCAAACTAGGGTTTGGGGGTTTTTGGTGGCTGTTAGGGTTCTTAGGAAAACTGAGAAAAATGTGAAAAACTCATATATATATCAGGGAAAATGAATATGGGTTTAGAAATCTGAAACCAACTCAAAAAAGGTTAAAAACTCTCTGCAGATTTCGCGGTCGACCGTGACGGTCGACCGGGCTACGGTCGACCGTGACGGTCGACCGGACTGGGATTTACTAGTTTTTCATGAGTTTGGCCATTGTGCATGTTTCGACTCTTTTCTCTCTCATGTATGAACTCGTTCATACTCAAAACACATGGTATTATACTCATATGCCATTAATGATATTTATCATACTAAATATCCATATATCATAATTAATCTCATATTAATATATCATTCAAAAATTATCGGGGTTTTACATTCACCCCCCATTTAAGAGGATTTAATCCTTGAAATTTCGCAGTCGCATCACAAAGCTTAATAACTAGGAAAACACACTAAGAAGGTGTATTTCATACAAAAAAAACCTTTTGCACATATCTCATAGAATTAGCACAGTGATATTTAAGGTTAACAACTTAGAATGCAAACATTCTCAACTAAATCCCTAACTAAACAAAATTAGTACGTCGAACGAAATAATCCAAATAAGGAAACCCTCATGCATATACCATATGTTTCAATTGATTAAGGATCAGGTGATAATATCCCCATTCTAGTGTTAAAGATAAATATAAATGTGACTAAACAACATAGATAATGATAACTATCAAAGCATCAACATCATACCTGTCCAACAGGTGCGGGTAGTCATGACAAACATCCTCCTCGCGCTTTCAAGAAATCTCTTCGGCTCCTTGTCGGTTTCACTGAACATTCACTAATGTGACTTTATTCCTAATATTTTTATTCTCTCTATCAAGTATACATACTAGAATCTCGACAGTAGTCAAGTCATCCTGAATCTCAATCTCTGGTGAATCAATGACTTTCTGCTGCTCATCATCTCGCAGATGCTTTTTAAGCATCAAAATATGAAAAACATCGTGTATATTTGACATCGATGCTGGCAGGTCTAACCTGTAAGAAACAGCTCCAATGCGCTCGATGATCTTGAAAGGACCAACATATCTCGGGGCAAGCTTCCCCCCGTCTATCGAAACGCTGAACGCCCTTCATCGGTGATACCTTCAACATAACTAAGTCTCCGACCTGAAACTCTAAAGGTCATCTCCGCTGATCTGCATAGCTCTTCTGCCGACTCTGCGCTGTAAGAATGTGCTCTCGAATCAATACCACCTTCTCTATGGTCTGTCTAACTAGCTCCGGACCAATCAATAAACTATCCTCGGGTTCTGCTCAACATATGGGTGATCTGCAAGGTCTCCCGTACAAAGCTTAATACGGTGCTATCCCGACGGTAGCTTGATAACTATTATTATATGCAAATGTAATTAGTGGGATGTGATCCTCCTAGCTATCCTGAAAGAAACAGCTCCAATGCGTTGACGATATGGTTCCAACTACATACAGTGAGGTAGAGTCTAGCCCCAATTTGATTAGGTGGAGGGAAGCTATGAAGGAGGAGATACGGTTTCTTCAGAAGAACGATACTTGGACACTTGTACATCTACCTAAGGGTAAGAGAGCTATAGGTTGCAAGTGGGTATATGCGAAGAAGGAAGGATTTTCTATTGGAGACATTCGATTCAAAGCCAGATTGGTTGCCAAGGGATATGCACAGCTTAAGGGCATTGACTACAATGAGGTATTTTCATCCGTTGTGAAGCATTCGTCGATACGGGTTTTATTGGCGTTGGTGGCACAGACGGATTTGGATTTGGTCCAAATGGATGTGAAGACAACCTTTCTATACGGTGATTTAGATGAGGAGATCTACATGACACAACCATTGGGATTCAAAGCTGCAGGAAATGAAGATTTGGTTTGTAAGCTGAAGAAGTCTCTTTATGGTTTGAAGCAGTCACCAAGACAGTGGTATAAGAGATTCGACGGTTTTATGATTGGCCGAGGGTACACAAGGAGCCTATATAACCCACGTGTTTATATGCACAAGATACAAGATGGTGAATATATATATTTGCTTTTATATGTTGACGATATGCTTATTGCTTCCAGGAATCCTTCGGCTATTCAAAAGTTGAAAGAGGAGTTGTCATCCGAGTTCGAGATGAAGGATTTTGGAAAGGCAAAGAAGATATTGGGTATGGAGATTGAGAGAGACAGGGTGAAAGGTAGTTTGAAACTTACACAGAAGAGCTACTTGCAGAAGATGTTGAAGAAATTCAGCTTTGATGAAAATGCAAAAGTAGTTGGCACACCATTGGCTCCTCATTTCAAGCTTTTAACGTTGATGTCACCTATTTCAGATGAGGACAGAGATTATATGTCGAAGGTCCCATATGCCAATGCAGTAGGTAGATTGATGTATGCGATGGTGTGTACAAGGCCAGATTTATCACACGCCGTGAGCATGGTATCTAGATACATGCACGACCTCGGGAAGGGTCATTGGGAGGCCGTGAAGTGGATTCTATGGTATGTTCGAGGTACCGTGGATGTTGGTTTAGTATTCCAGAAGGATGAGAAGAATGTGCATGATTGTATTGGATATGTGGATTCAGATTATGCTGGAGATATTGACAAGTGCCGATCAACTTCAGGTTATGCTTTTACATTGGCAGGTACACCTGTATGCTGGCGATGTACACTTCGGTCTACTGTGGCTCTCTCTACTACAGAGACAGAGTATATGACGGTGACTGAAGCTGTGAAGGAGGCTTTGTGGTTACGTGGATTATTGGAGGACTTGCGGATTGCATAGGAGACCATTTAGGGTATATTGTGATAGCATGTCAGCTATCTATTTGGCAAAGAACCAGGTTTATCATGCGCACACGAAGGACATCGATGTCAGATTCTACCTTGTTCATGACGTTTTGGATGATGGAGACGTCATATTAGAGAAGGTCCACACAAACAACAACCCTACAGATATGTTGACCAAAGTTGTTTAAGGAGTAAAATTTTGTCATTGTTTGAAGCTGTTGAACATTCTTCAGTGCTGAGGCCTTTGGAGGCCATTTGGGTGAACTACGTTCGGCTTGATTCCTTGGGCAAGAGGATACGTAGGCAGTCTTTCAGATGCAGCGGATTTGATCTGTTGATTCAGATGGGGGAGATCGTGTTTCGGCTCTAGTTTGTTCCCGGACTTGTTGAGGGACTATTGGATGATTTGATGTCGGCTCAGTTTTTGGTAGAAACATTCACCGAGGTGGAGAATTGAAGAAATGGCGAGAAAGTGTAGGAAAACAGCTGAAGAAACAACCAGGTAGACTGGCGATCGACCGCCGCGGTCGACCGCGAACGTGCACGAAGGCCAGTAGAATTCGAAGTTGAAGGCGGTCGACCGCAACGGTCGACCGCAAGGACCCTGTAGTGATTTTACTCTCGGGAAATCAGTATGGTCGACAGCCGCAGTCGACCGCGCCATGACTGCAGTCATTTTCACTCTCAGGTTTGTGGTTCGGTCGACCGCCACGGTCGACTGCGAAACCTGCGCGGTCGACTGCCGCGGTCGACCGTGGATGCAATTTGGGCTGGGCTTTTGTTTTTGACCCGGTTGGTTTCTGAGTTGATATATAACCCTAAACCTGATTAATTAGGGTTAAGCAAGGACGATTTTGAGCAGTCTTTTGGAGAGGGTTGCTGCGTCCAATCGTAGGGATATTATGAGAGATCTAGAGCTTTGTTTTAGGGTTTGATCGGTGAGATTTGTAACTCTATTTGTATTCTCTTGATTTCTAATAGTAAGAACTCCCCCTTACTTGCCCCGTGGACGTAGGCAACTTGCCGAACCACGTAAATCGTTTGTTCTTGCTGTGGTTGTGATTTGCTTATTAGTTATGATTTATCTCGAGTTATTGTTTGTGTCGCTCCTCGAAGCTTCCGCCCTGCACAACATATGCTACAATGAAACTACATGGGTAATAAGTTCAAAATAGCAATATTGCATGGGATCTATATACAAATTAGCCGAATTAAGAAATGATTGCGTCATGTATTCCACAAGGTACATATCTTAAGGACTGGTGAACAACCTTTCCTTGAAAAGGTTATGCAGAAGGAAATTATAGAAATAGAATTAATAATACCATACATCTGAATTTAACCCAAAAAATTGAGGAAAAAACAGATGCCTAGTACACTTCCTATAAGCACCTAGAAACAGTTATCACTATATCATTTATCCAAATGTTTACATGTAGAAAAGCTTGGTGTACATTAATCTTAAATTACCTACGATCCAAATATGGATGAAGAGGCTATGTATGCATGTCATATAATAATCTTAATTCTAATTTCACATCATGGAATCAAATTCATTATTGAATCATAGCTAGCGATAGCTTTCTTGATTACATATGATTAAATTCTTATCACCTTCATTGATGATCATCTACCATGTCCATAAAATTTAATTGTGTCTCTATAAATAAAACTTGCCTTTTAGCTGGTACTATAACTTCTTGTCTTTCTTCAACTGCTTGGCTAAAGTGAGACCTCCGAGACAAGATCCGGGAAGTCATTTTCCTAAAATGTGTATTGTTTCAAGTTATTTACAATTTTTAAGACAAGAGATTTCTTTAAAGAAACAGCGGGGGGAGGGGGGTGTATCCTCCTATAGAAGGTCACCTATGGAAAATCACATGGGAAGTAAGAAGATTGCGACAAGCGTCCAACCCAAATAGTAAAGGGGGATATCATTGATGCAATTTTGTAATTGCATTAACACATTAGTCTGCTTACATTGATGTAATGTTTTAATTGTACCGATAGTTACTATAATGGTACTACTTGTTCTGATTTAATCTTCTTCCCTTCTAATTTTCTATAGAGATTCCCATATGTAGGATTTTTTTTTTCCAAAATAAAAATACCATTTGAATTTAAACATTCAATAAAACTTGGAAATTATTAAGCAGTGAGATTATTGTTAGGACATTGGATAATGGTATAAGAATGTTCAGGTACCTTGAGCCTCCAAATATACTTGTGTATATACACACGAATAAAAATGTACGTATGATCATATGCGTGGCCTGTGTGTGTGATGTGAACCCATCTACCCACCGTCACAATATATAAAACTAATCAACTACAACTACAATAATTAGATTCAGGTAATCTTGTTAGAAATTAATCACTCAATTTTTGAGACATGAAACTAATATCAGAATTCAAAGAATACACAGTTCTATATCTTCCCTCAAGGTCGAAGTGACAACGAATCATGAACAAACTTACACATTAGGTGATTCTCACAGAGTTCACTAAGGTTTATCTCTCATTTTGCACCTGAATGCAGACATCACAACTACTAAAACGAAAGGGATCAAATGGTTGTTTCTTGTCTCCGTCCCCGTACTGTTGGCTCTGAAGTCAATCTCAAAAACTCGAACAAATTAATGTGTCATGTGAAAAATTTTCACCAAGTCACCTAAGGAGATTAAGAAAAAAAGATCCTATTCCTTTCATTCAAGGGAACTTATAATTACTGTATGACTCGATTCCTGTGCATGGATGTCTATAGTATTTAGTCCTACATATTACTACATTTCTGTGTAACATGTATATATCTACTTCCGTCAAGCTCCCTGTAGGTCTCATGTTTATTCCGGTAAGTTCCAATAAAAGTTGGGAAACTCTAACTAAACCACCAATAATTTTGGGAATTCCAGAAAATCTGCAACATGTTTTAGGGTTTTCTCAAACCCTCAACGTTATTGGAGATTTCGTGAGAATTTCAAAAATATTTAGGGGTTATGTCCCAGACGTCAAAACTCATTGGGGCTCAGTAAAATTTACCCCATACCTGATATGGGTAAGATTTTATTTAGTTATCAGTCTCTGTAATGGTCCTGACCTCAGCAACTCCTAACCATCTAAATGCCCCATGCTTTAGTCCATGGTGAGCCCAACCTGACTCAAGGCTAATCATCTCTCGGACGACAAGGGACCAGGCCAACTTAGCAAGCACACTTGGCCACAATTTTGGAGAATAATGAAATAGATATTTTATAAAGTTATATGTTCTATTCATATCATCTTGTTGGTTGAACATAATAGACCAGCCCAGGCACTAAAGAATCCTCTTTTTTTTTTTGGTTGAGAGTAACAATATTTTGTTAGATCATGCAAAGATAACCTCCTATTAATTTATTTACCTTGAATTTTTCCTCTTGTTGTCCCCCTTCTTGGATCAGAGAAACAATCCTTTTGGGGTTTTAAAAACACAGAATATTCAATGGAATAAACAAAATAAAAGCGAAAACAATTAACAGAGGGCAAACAAGGTCTTATAGTGGTTTAGATAACAATTAATCATATAGTGGTCGCGAAAACAATTAACTTAGCAAGCACACTTGGCCACAATTTACATCTAATGTTATTTGTCTAGTGTTTGTGTTTTGTATCTATTCTAGGCAAACAATATGTTGGAGGATGGATGGAATCGAGCATTCACGATCAAATCTAATGGAGGTTGGCAGAATAGTGGAGTAAAGCAATGCAATTCACGTTGAAAATTCAAGTTCAAGCGTTATCCGCAAGTTTACCAAGTCAAGCTATATTGAAGACCTTCAAGCTTGGGTATATAGTTTATAGTGTTTGTAGTATAGGTTTATACTTGCGTGTTAATACTTTAAGCTCATATTAATCACACACAAGTATTTGTTGATTTTATCAAAAAATAGGTGTTTTTGTGAAAACATTGTTTTATTAGTTTATAGACTTCAATATCAGTTTATACATATTTTATTAAGTCTATAAAATCAGTTTACAAAATTTCAAAAGTTTGTTTAAATCAATATGTCAAAAATATGTATGTTTAGTTTCATGTTTTTGGACATATTTTCAAAATGATGTTATTTTACAAATTGGAGATGTTTTTTAAAAACCAGTTTTTGTAACATGTATATTATCATGTTTACAAACATTTCCTATAGTTTTATATTTTTATGATTTTATTTGCTATTTTTAAAAGAGGTTTGAAAATCAAATTTTCTGTTTCAATCAGGCTGACACCGTGTTATCAGTCGACTGATGACTGTGTTCAGTCGACTGAAGAAATCGCCTGGAATAACAAAAAGTTTCTATTTTATTTTGGTCGACTGACCAGTCGACTGATGATCCTTCAGTCGATTGATAAATATAGTCAGTCGGCTGATGAGCTAGAAAATGCCTCTAACGGTCAGCTCATCAATCGACTGATGAAAGCCGTCAATCGACTAATACTGTAATGATTAGTTTTTTCCAGCCTATTCTAGTTTTGGGTTTTTTTTTATCTTTTTGCTTGTTTTTCTTATGTATTGGGATCTCTATAAATACCCCTCATACCTCAGACCAAAAATCAACTAAGAGAATTATTTAAACAAGTTTAAGGGTGTTTAAGTTTGTTTTAGTGTTTGTTTAAGAGTTTGGTTTGTGAAGTAATTTTTACAAGAGCAAAGAGGAGATCATCCTTTGGTGTTTGAGCATTCACTCTTCTCCCTCTCTCTTGTTATCATATAGAGAAGTTTTTCTAAACTCAAATCTAGCTATTTATTTTTTTGTTTTTCATTTCCTTAAAGCTACATTTATTTGAGTTTAGTTTGTTTTATTAAATCTCATTGTTTCACACACTCATTTGAGCTTCTAGTATTTTCATACATTGTATAATTGGGGTTGTGAGAGATTGTAACTTTGAGTTGTGCTTAATTGAGTTCTCACCTTGTTTAGAGAACAACCATTTGTTGTAGAGAGCTTATTTGTGAGGATTCACTTTGTTTACACTAGTACACTAAGAGGAGTGCACGGTAAGAGACAGGATAGTCCCAAGAGGAGTGAGGTAGGTCATAATTCCTAGAGGTAGATTGTAATTCATAATACTTTAGGAAGACACGAGCTAGAGACCAATACTTAGAGGGTGTAAAGTGTGATTGCAAGAGTGTGAGATTGTAAATTTTTCGGTGAACTAGACAACCGAGTGTGAGGTGTAAACGTTATTCGGGTGAGTGTAGAAAACCTGATTGTGATAGAGGAGATCTCCTCGAGGTGAGGAGCGGAGATGTAGGTCGTGGGGACCGAACTCCGTGATCATATTGTTTGTTTGTGTTTGTTATTGGCATTCCTTTATATTTCTGCTTATCATTTATATCGCCTTTGTTAATTGCTTATTGTTTATATTGCTCTATCACTTTAGTTGTTTGTTTTACCCTTGTGTTATTTTCATATCCTTGCATATATCTCTAGTTGTATCTCATTGCTAGGATATATTTGTTAATTAGTTTTTAATTGGTATTAAATCAGATTAGATTTGCATAAACCTTATTCACCCCCCTCTAGGGTTCTTTCCTAGTGGCATTAGGGTGCTTTCATTTACACCCATTCTTTCTTCTCACGAAGGGACTTCTTCACTACGCCAAGTGTTCTCTTCAATTATAATCTGATTCAGAAGGCTTATAAAGATTACACCCTGAAATTTACCTGAAACTAGTCGTCTAACCTAACTCTCCATAATAACTAAACACCCAATCCTAGCTAATCCCAAACCTCAGTTAATACCGGCTTGAGTACACCAAAAAAATAAGTTTGAAACAACCAATCAAACATAGTTAAGCACATAAAACATAAAAGATCTTATGGCTTTTTTGATAAACAAACTGTCCTTCGATGAATCTAAGTGTAGCACAACGAAGAACAATGTAGATGATGAATCCAAGGGCAACTCTCCTCATTAAAACTCTCCGGATATATTGTGCGTGACGATAAAGAGTTTTTTGAGACTCTGAGGGTCAAAACTTTCAATATAATCTATCTTCAATCAAAACCCTAGAACTCTCCTTTACTTTATCTTTTTCAATGGTATATATTCTTCAATAAATTAGGAAGGAGATATCCTAAATGTGGTAGAGTTTGGAGATCAAAACAAATGATGAACAACTAAGATTAAAATTTAAAATCTACAATCAGCTGACTTTATTGTCGATGGTTGCTCATGGCCATCGATGGATTCCAAAGCACCATCAATGGGCTCTTGCATGCCCTAAATAGCTTGAAAATCTATCTTTGAAATTTCATCAAGTGGTTCATGCAGCCATCGATGACCTCACAACTGTTAGACCCTAGAGGGGGGTGATTAGGGTCTTATGCTAATCTAATCCCGATTAATTGCCAAATAAAATTATATTTATAAATGTAATCTTACAAGAGATAGATATGAATAAGAACAATAAGAATATGTACAAATAAAATATAAGCCAAGAAAAACACAAACACACGATATGTTTACGAGGTTCGGTCACCACGACCTACGTCCCCGCTCCTCACCTCGAGGAGATATCCACTATCACAATCCGGTTTGGAAGCCGGAACTTCTACACACTCGGTTTACAAGTTCACCGAAAACTCTAACACAACAAACACTATGCAATCACACTTTACACACTAAGTGTAGGAACCTAGCCCGTGTCCTCCTCCTCAAGTGCTTGGTTACAACCTCTCCCTAGGTTCGTCAACCGACGCCACTCTTATTGGATTCGACCCCGTCTCTCGCCTCATACTTCTCTCGGTGTACAAGTGTATTACAAGTGATTTTTACAAATAAAAGTTAAATACAATGATTTGTTCTTAAATAACAAGTGAGAACACAATAAAGCTCACACTCACTAAATCACACCCCACAACCCACACTATATGGTATGAAAATATTAAGCTCAATAAGTGTGTGTGATAACAGTGAATGAAACTCAATAAATATAGCTAACTGAAATGAAAATGAAATAACAAGCTATATAAGCGTTTAGAAAACTTCTCAAACAAGAAGAACAGTAGATGATGATCCCAATAGGATTTGAAAGCCACTTCTTGTTGTAGAAAAACTTCTCTTGAAAACAGATTGATGAAATCAACTTTAAACAGCTCTTAAACACACTTAAGATTTTGTTAAACACAAAACTTGGATTTCTTGGATATTTAGAAGGAGAGCAGCAATGGGGTATTTATAGCACCCTAATACATCAGCAAACACATAAGTAAAAGACCAAAAAACCAATTTGAAAACAGCTATAAAAACTATCCGTTGGAAGTGAACTGACAGTTCGGCGGTCGACCAGTGTGGTCGACCGCGAAGCTCAAAAACACAGGGTATGAGAAACTAAAGCTGGCGTTCGACCGCGGCGATCGACCGCGAAAGTCTCTGGATGTTTTCACGGTCGACCGCCATGGTCGACCGCGAGCACAAAAAAAGCCATGCCAAGGAAAAATACCATTGGCGGTCGACCGCGCCGGTCGACCGGAATCTGATATATTTCATATGACAAGTTTTTGGGCTATTTTAAAAATTCATTAAAAATATCAAATCAATTCCAAAAATAGTGAAACTTTGGGGAAAGTTTCTAAATGATGAAATAAACATGTTTGAAAAGGAATTTTTGGAAAATCAATTTTCGTTTGTGAAAACTCCCTGTTTTTTAAAAGTGTTCAGAAAACCTGTTTTTCGTGAACATGAAAATTAACATAAGGCTTGTAAATATGTATATATATATTATGCATGTATTATATGTATGTAATGAATTATGAAAGAGATGTAAACATGAGATATAAGATATTGTAACAACGTTTGATGCAAAATCATTTATATGATAGAAAACGTCAAAAATCGTATTAAGTGTATATATATTGAGCTTAGATATAAACATATAATATATGTAAGTAAACTAAACTAATACCTAGGTAAATCCACACATATGAACTTGAATATTTAACGCTTGATTGACGTGTGTGAAATACCTGTAAAGAGAAACATAAACACAAAACTAGAGAATATATTAGCTATAAATTGTTTGACAAATCATCATCAAAACTATAGGGTCAACAATCTCCCCCTTTTGATGATGGCAAACAATTTATACATGAATATGAATTATAAACTGATAAACCACATATAAGCCAAACATAAAAAAATCATACATGAATAATCACATAAACCATATATGAATAGGAATAAATATATAAACCATATGTGGATTTTTCTTTCCCTTTGAGAACATCAAAAAGGGAAAAATAAAAATAGGAGCAACGCTCCCCCTGCATATAAGCACAGATAAAAAACCAAGTGTATGCTAAAAGCTCCCCCTGCCAAATTGAATAAATGACATCTAAAGAACACATATAGGAGCTAAACAATAGTTGTTCATACAAAAAGCAACCATAAACAATATATAAACCAAAGAACTCATCATTAGCAACATATTTTCCACAAACAAAGCATGAAAATTGTTTCCACCATGCATAGTTCATAGAAAAGATAAACTAACATAATAAATCACAAAATTAATATCACTTAAGCATCAGAAACTACATAGTTTTTTCCATAGACATATTTTGTTCCACAAGACTGCACACCATACATAAAAAGTCACATAGTTCCACACAAATATAGAGTTATTACACTCAAACATAAATATCAAGTTCTACAACTCAGAATGGAACATCACCATAAGCATAGAAATCAATAAAAACTCCAATAAGCAGCAAAATCAATCATCACCGTCACCATCACCATCACCATCACCATCACCATCAGAAGAGCCAGAGCCATCAGCAGGGCCCTCCTTAGAATCAGACTCAAAACTGGAAGAGGGATCTGGAATCCCGAGAGACTGACGTTGATAGGATAGAATGGTCCTAACATCCCTCTGGATAGTTGAGACTTGCTTCTGAACACTTGAGAACTGAGTCTCAAGACAATCCAGACGGTCACAAATATCAGAAGAGGAGGAGGTGGAAGCTCTAGATCGAGAAGATGATGGCGCAATGGGATCAGATAAGGAGGCTGAAAGTTGCATACGAGAGAGAGAGACCCTATCAAAGAAATCTTTCTTAGATTCAATTTTAGGTTCATGGGTGAGATCAACACCAAAATGTTGAAGGATAAGGGTGATGAATGAGCCAAAGGGTAGAAATTTGACATGCTTCGATGCCATGTTATTGAGAAAAACGTTTGCCCAATCTACTTTTATTTTGGCAAATATGGCATATACAACATTGATCTTGTCAGAAGCAAAATGATCGAAACTACCAGTTTTAGGAATAAAATTTTGAGCAATAATTCTAGCAATGAGTTTGGCATTTGGATTAAGAGAATTATTGTTCATTGGATAAGTGCAACTGGGTTTAAACAAGAGGTGGTTTACAGCTGGATCATCAAGCTCAATAGACATAAGGTCAACATCACCTGTTGGGATTTTAAGAATCCTCACAAGTTCGTTGGCAGAAAAGGATATTGCAACATTTTTAATAGATGAAGTAATGGTCTGAAGACCATCAGCAGAGGATGACACAGATAGGTTGGCATAAAACAGATAAACTAGAAAAGGATAATAAGGAACTTTATGTTCCTCGTCTAACAGTTTAGCCAACCTTACATCATGAAGAATTGTGTGAGTGTCATACATGGCTAAGTGATTAAATTTGATATATCTGGTTGGAATAATTTTCAGTTTGCATAACTCCCTATATTTCTTAACTAGGGATTTATACAACATAAAATCTTCATAATGAGAAGCATTGATAGAGGAGGAACTAGATTCAGGTTTTGATCTCTTTTTGGGAGGCATGATGACAGATATAAACAACTAGGGTTAGAAAGAAACTTTGACAGAATTTTAAAAACCCTGGAAATGAAGAATTAGAGCACAATAAGTAAACTGCCCTAAAACAAAAACCCTAGTCTGAGAATGTAATCACTGGAGTAGGAAATGAAATTAAGAAATGAGAAAGAGATTGTTACCCAGCAACACCTAACTGAAATCGATGGAGAAGGAGAGCGGCGGTCGATTGATCCAGGCGTTCGTGGGAGAGATTGCCAGTTTGGGGAAATATTTCGAAATGGGAGAAGAATGAGGAATCGGGTCATAGAGGAGATGAATGAAGGGCTAGGATCAGCTTAGGGTCCAGATCAATGGTGGTGAAGAGTTCGGGTTCAAAACAGTTATCCATTAAAAACCGAAACCCGATAAAAACAGAAATCGAAGCTGAAAAAATCTCTTACGGTCGACCGACACGGTCGACCGAAACAACTTACAGAGACTTCGTCGGTCGACCGGGTCGGTCGACCGCGAAAAGATAAAGAGCACAGGCAATGTAAAAAAAAGATTTTGAGAAATTTTTTAATTTAGACCTTTAAGAAATTTGTTTTATAATATACCAAATGTTTTATAAGATATATATAAATGTTTTTAGCTATAAAATCATACAAATAATTTATTTTAGCTAAACAAAAAATTTATATTCAAAAACCAAAAGCAAAAACAAAAAAAAACGAACAAAACAACAAAAAAATGATATAAGAATCATTTTGGTACCCAAATCATTTTAGTACCACTAAACTTTGGGACATGATCCCTATCATTTAAATCCAAGGCCCTAGGGTTATGAACCCGCTTGGGCGTGTTTTGTGCACCAATACGATCAAAGCAAAAATTGTAAACATGACCCATACAATTGCAATTTGTGCAATGTAGAGGTTTGAATGGTTTACGTTGACCAAAATGGAATGCATGTGGTTCATTTGCAAAAATAGATTTTTCTTTATAATTATTTTGCAAACGAGAATTTCTTTTCAAATCGAAACAAAACATGGCCAAATGACCAAAACGACCATAATAATCACATTTATACACATGAGCATGTTTATGATTTACACTATGTGTGTGTATATGTGTATGTGATGAAGAAACTTGATGGGATGCACAATCATGAATAGGCTTGTCAATTTTTGGTGCATTATGACAAAATTGAGCTAAATGGCCTTTAAGACCACAAATAGAACATTTGTTAATTTTGTCATACATATGTGCATAGTGAATAGGTTTCTTAGAAGAATTAATATTAAACTTTGCACATAAGTCCATAAGCTTTTTATTATTAGCAATACAAGTGTTTAGTGTTGAATCTATGATAGATATTCGTTTTCTCATTTGATTCAACTCATTATTGTGCATACAAGCATTACTACTGGAAGTAGGATAAACAAGATTACTCATCATAGATTTTAACTTATTTACTTCCAACATAACATCACGTTTTTCATGAAGCAAACTAGCATTTTCAATTTTCAAAATTTCATTGCATTCTTTAAGAATTATATTTTCATTTGTAATAAAATTAAACTTAGTGGCTAGTGTTTCATGAGTGGATTTCATATTAACATACTTACTCTTTACATCAATATAGCAATTGTGTAACTTTTCAAACTCAAGAGCAAGTTCATCAAAAGTAATAATATCATCGTTATCGCATACCTCACTAGGGTTATCACCTAGTGGTATTGTACATGGAGATGAGGCTTCTTTAGAATTAAAAGCGGGATTTTCCAATGCTTGTTGAATAGCCTCCAATTTCCCTTCATGTGCTTCAATAAATTTCCATAAGGCGTAAGCACTATCAAAATTAGCAAATTTGTTAGAAAAAGAAGAGTGAAAAGCATTAATCAAATATTCTAACAAAAGCTTGTTCATGTTAAACAATCTTTTATCATTATCACACCATTTGGATTTTTCCGAAATAGGAACAACATAGGCATCATCAATAATTTCCCACAATTCGAATTGTTTAGATTGAATAAATAGTTTGAATCTAACACGCCATTGAGTATAGGGAAAAATATCCAAACGAGGAGCAATATTAATAGCATATCGTAAACTAGATGAATCATACATATCCATAAAGATAACATGTAAGAAGCGAAAATGCAATCAAAATTAGATTAGCACAAATAAAATAACTTGGATATTTAACTCAAGGCGATTAGACCTTAAATCAAAGAGCACCAAGCTATGATACCAATTGTTAGACCCTAGAGGGGGGTGATTAGGGTCTTATGCTAATCTAATCCCGATTAATTGCTAATTAAAATTATATTTATAAATGTAATCTTACAAGAGATAGATATGACTAAGAACAATAAGAATATGCACAAATAAAATATAAGCCAAGCAAAACACAAACACACGATATGTTTACGAGATTCGGTCACCACGACCTACGTCTTCGCTCCTCATCTCGAGGAGATATCTACTATCACAATCCGGTTTGGAAGCCGGAACTTCTACACACTCAGTTTACAAGTTCACCGAAAACTCTAATATAACAAACATTATGCAATCACACTTTACACACTAAGTGTAGGAACCTAGCCCGTGTCCTCCTCCTCAAGTGCTTGGTTACAACCTCTCCCTAGGTTCGTCAACCGACGCCACTCCTATTGGATTTGACCCCGTCTCTCGCCTCACACTTCTCTCGGTGTACAAGTGTATTACAAGTGATTTTCACAAATAAAAGTTAAATACAATGATTTGTTCTCAAATAACAAGTGAGAACACAATGAAGCTCACACTCACTAAATCACACCCCACAACCCACACTATATGGTATGAAAATATTAAGCTCAATAAGTGTGTGTGATAACAGTGAATGAAACTCAATAAATATAGCATTTAGAAAACTTCTCAAACAAGAAGAACAGTAGAAGATGATCCCAATAGGATTTGAAAGCCACTTCTTGTTGTAGAAAAACTTCTCTTGAAAACAGATTGATGAAATCAACTTTAAACAGCTCTTAAACACTCTTAAGATTTTGTTAAACACAAAACTTGGATTTCTTGGATATTTAGAAGGAGAGCAGCAATGGGGTATTTATAGCACCCCAATACATCAGCAAAAACATAAGTAAAAGACCAAAAAACCAATTTGAAAAAAACTGTAAAAACTAGCCGTTGGAAGTGAACTGACAATTCGGCGGTCGACCGGTGCAGTCGACCGCGAAGCTCAAAAACACAGGGTATGAGAAAATAAAGCTAGCGGTCGACCGCGAAAGTCTCTGGATGTTTTCACAGCCGACCGCCACGGTCGACCACGAGCACAAAAAAAGCCATGCCAAGGAAAAATACCATTGGCAGTCGACCGCGCCGGTGGACCGGAATTTGATATATTTCATATGACATGTTTTTGGGCTATTTTGAAAATTCATTAAAAATATCAAATCAATTCCAAAAATAGTAAAACTTTAGGGTAAGTTTCTAAATGATGAAATAAACATGTTTGAAAAGGAATTTTTGGAAAATCAATTTTCGTTTGTAAAAACTCCATGTTTTTAAAAAGTGTTCAGAAAACATGTTTTTCGTGAACATGAAAATTAACATAAGGCTTGTAAATATGTATATATATATTATGCATGTATTATATGTATATAATGAATTATGAAAGAGCTGTAAACATGAGATATAAGATATTGTACCAACGTTTGATAAAAAATCATTTATATGATAGAAAACGTCAAAAATCGTGTTAAGTGTATATATATTGAGCTTAGATATAAACATACAATATATGTAAGTAAACTAAACTACTACCTAGGTAAATCCACACATATGAACTTGAATCTTTAACGCTTGATTGACGTGTGTGAAATACCTGTAAAGAGAAACGTAAACACAAAACTAGAGAATATATTAGCTATAAATTGTTTGACAAATCATCATCAAAACTATAGGGTCAACAGCAACCATCGATGGGTCCCTGCTAATTATCGATGGTTAGATAGTTAGAATCAGCATTTGAGTATATTTTCGCATTGTTTCACCTCGTACTTGTCTTATATATATTCACTAGTTCTATATCATCTCAAACAATTATTATACCAAATGAGAGTTATTATTCAAACAAGAGATATTATATAGATTACTTCCTAACAATCTTCCCCTTTTGATAATAGTAAACTTGAAATTTAAAATACCTAAATACATATATATTTGAGATATACAAACTGCAACAAAAAGCACAAATACAATTTCATGCGAAAATAAATGATATGCAAAGCTCCTCTATATTTATGCATTCATGAAAATATAATCAAGCACATGTATTGAAAAGCTCCCCCTAAAATAATGCATCAAGTGTGTTACAAAAAACTTTCAAAAATAAAAAACATGAACATGAAATCATTTAGACAAAAACTCCTCTCATGCAAAGATCATTAAAATTTTAAATTTCACACCAAATTCTCATCCTTTTATTATTAGTAAAAGTTGAAAACACACCAATGGTTATAGTTTATACTTGAGAAATTCAGATAAAAATCATCCAAAGGTGTAAGGAAGAGAATTACACACCAGTTCAAACAAAAATTTTATAGAAAAATAGCACAAGAAATTAAAATTTAATTACAAAACACATGAACATGAGAGAAATCACATTAAAAATCACACACAAAATGGTTAAATCTCATTATAAAATATGTAAAATGAATAATAAAAGCATAGACATAGCTATGTCTAAAGCTTTTTTTAAAAGAAAACAAAAGGAAAGAAAGGGAAATTTTTATTTTATTTTTTAATAAAAGATGAAAAGAACAAAAATCTTTAAAAACCCTAAAGAAAAATGAAAAAGAAAGATAATTCAAGAAAAATCATGAAAACCCTAAATATGTACATACAATAAGAAAAGTGTGTATACAAATAAGGAACTTACTAAACTAATTATCTAACAATCACAGTGCAGATAATAGGTTAGTACAGAATAAGTATGTCAAGCATCATTAAAAGAATATATATGTGCAGAATAAAAAGAAAATCTGAGAAAGAAAGAAAAAAATACACCTCCAGTAACTAAGGTATCACTCTCTCAATCCTCTCCATCATCTCCCTGCATATCCTCTTCTTAATCACCTCCTTCATCAGCCCCATGTGAAGTAGATGAATGAGAAGCTCATGTGGCGTGCTGCTGTAGTGAAGAAGTTTGTAAAACCCCATAAAATTTTGAAATATTATTTTAAAATGATAAAAAATGAGTTGTATCATGCTTGAAACTACTTTAGGATGAATTAGCATGTTTGAAATCGATTTGAGATCGAATATGTACATATATGTGAGTATCATGCACAAAATATATCAAAATCTGTAAGTTGGATTTTCGTTCTTGCCGATCGACTGATGGGAGCGATCGGTCTACTAATGTGTAGTTATCGATCGACTAATTTTTACAACCAGTCAACTGATGAGCAAGAATTCTGGGCTTTAGTTTCGAGTCGGTTTTTGACCCACTTGCATATTAGTATATATATACATGTTTTTACGAAAATTTCTTCTTTTTGTTCATAATCTCTGAATTCTAGCAGCAGCCACTTTCCCTCTCAAAACCCTAACCCTAATTTATGAGTTTTGGAAAGCTTTGAGAAACGAAAACCTAGAGGAGGGCGAGATCCGCGGCTATTGGTGAAGGAGGATCGTGTCACTCGCGTTCGTAGGAGTTCAACATGAATTTTGAGGCGAGTTACGTCTCCTCCAATCCCATCCCCTGTTTTCCTTGGTTTTATTTGGATTTCTAAAACCTTTTTTTATTTGTAAAGATCACACCTTTAACCCGTATAATATAAATATTTGATATTTTTGTTTAAAAAGTTATTAAACAGATTCTTGAGTTAGAATTTTTGATTTGAAGTAAAGTAAACACGAGATTTTACTAATTTGATTTTGTTTTCATGATGATTTTATAATCGTGATCATGCTAGGATTATTAGAAACCCTTTATATTGATATTTATGTTTTCATGTAGCAAATCAAACCCTAAATACCTTAAAAGGATTTAATACATGTGTGTTATTTGAAAATTCTCGATTTTGATTTATTGTAGATGAGAACCTTAATTTTGATCGTCATCAAATTTTGCTCTGGTCAGTCGACTGATCATAAGGTATTGGTCGACTGATGGTTTCGTAAGAACCTAGATAAATTCCTCTGGTCGGTCGACCGACAGAAGTCATCGGTCAACCGATCAAGGCAATCTTATGTGCACGTTTATGCACGATGCCGTCGGTCGACCGATAATGTGTTTCGATCGACTAATGTTAGCTGTTTTGCATATTTTGTGTTCCACATACGTATGATTATAACCACGAAGTACGAGATGTACGTTGACACACGTGCATGGCTATGAGAGTGCGTACGCATTGGTTTTGAGCATACATGAGCTATTAGAGGTGCGTAATCTAACACTTTGAGTTTGTTCACGATAGGAAGTGATGTTTGTTTCGATTTACAATAGTTGTGGATGCTGAGTGGGGTTAGTTGGTACACCGCAATGAGACCATGGATGGACTACACTCAGAGTACGTTAGTTAGTATACTGCAATGAGACTGCGGTAGACTTCACTCTATGATGCATCGTGTTTCCGGATTGGGCTGATATACATATACTCCACAGAGCGTTCAAGTTTGGCTACAAGTACCGAGACTCCACATCAATTTGATTTGCATTGTGTTCTCGGTTTGGGCTGATATGCTTATACTCCGCAGAGTGTTCAAGTAAGGTAAAGAGCCACAGGTTATTATGAGCGCCAACACTCCACACCATTTATTTTTATAGAGAATCATTCAGAATTGTGTTTTGCTCCCGTGTTACCTACCATGAAGATAGAGACTAATATTTTGTTTTTACTTTTGCATAACGTATCCTAGATGAGGTATTTCACCGGATGTTATTACTTATTTCTGCACCACCTACCTAAGGGTAGTGTGAGGTATTTTGACACGATTTGTTTGGATGAGGTTTGGTATTGTATTTTGTTCTTGTTGTTTATTGTATTTATAGGATCTTGGAGTTGGGATTTAGCGATTCATAATTTGAGACATGGTATATACATGATGGTTTTCTTATTTGGATTATTTTGCTCGACGTACTAAATCTTGTATTGTGGATTTCTAAATCTCAATTCCTCTTAGTTTAGAATAGATAATTTATATATCTATAAATACTAACTTGTATTTTTTATGCACCTAATCCCCTCCCCCTAGGGACGGTAGAGATGTTCTCGCTAGCGCTTTGATGCTCGTTGTTTCCCTTCTTTTTATGCAATGAGTCAAGCATCCGGAGAGTCGCAGGTTGACAAAGATACAATTTAGCTCGCCGTAATTTATTTACTAGTTATTTAGTGCTCCACAATTGATATTTATGAGTTTAGTTTTCTTTTCGAGATATATTTCATGTTAAAGGGTGAGTGCCTTAGTTCTGTATTTAGTTGACTCTTGTGTTAGAGATTTATTATTATTATTACAGATTATTAGTTGTATTTTCTTTTCTTTGTTGGGACATGATTACATTTATTATTGTATCTTTCTCTATATCATGTTCATTGTATCATTACCATTATTTTATATGCTTGTATCTACACTTGATCATTGTTTGACTTCCACTAGAGAGATATAACTGTGATGGTGATGTGTTGTTGTACAGTGTTGGGTGCATGATAGGTTTAACATTCTTGGGTTCACCTTGGACTACAGCTTTGTGTGAAACTAGGGGCATCAAAAAGTCTCCCTATACTAGCGGTCTACGAAGAGATGGATCCGACTGATGAAAATCTCACATGATATATTATAGAGATGCACCATAAAATGTGCGTACGATGTTATATCTATCCTCATCGATGTCATATCTCTTCTCATCATCTCCATACTCTCTCCCAAAGATTAGAGAGTCCGTTGAGTAGGTCCGGAGGACATTGTGGCATGTGAAGCAAAAGGCTGGGATCCAGATGATTGGCTAGTAGTAGTATAGACCTCTCCCCACATAGCTATGCTCTTCTTGCTAGTCTTTGCCAAAAATGCAACTCCCCTTCTCCAAGGGGATTTGTTGGTCTTGACATATCCAACTGATAAGAAATTGATGAACTAGTTGAGTCTTCTATTTAGACTTCTTTTCAGAAACCTCCCTAGCAACAGTGACAACCATAGGCATCCAAGTGAATATGACTTTAGCAGGGTCAAAAGGTTTACCACTAACAAGCCAATATAGTAAGACAACATTCCAGATAATAAGTGTAGTGTATGCGACACTGGAATATAGATCAAGATCGAGGAAGAGATTGAGGAGAATAAATTCAGGTTTGAGATGTCTTGAGTTGAAGATATCTGAATGTAACTTCCAACAGAGAAACTACACTATACTATCGTAGCCCTTAGAACCCGCTATAATGCCTATAAAGTAATCATAAATACCTTGACTATCTCTAGGTGGGTTTGGAAGATTTAGAACCTTTAGGATGTTGGTTGCACTAATCTTAATCTCCTTCTCTCTCACTCAAGTAATAGCAATATTAGACTCGTGCTCTCTATTGTAATACATATAAAATTCTCTTACAAGGTGACGTTCACTCTCTCACCCCCTTTGTCCATCATAGAGCTTATCCTTGCTCTATCTAATATCTTCATGATGTTGGCATAATGCTCTAGATTTTGTCAATCAACTCCTCTCTTGAATACAAAGAGAAGTTTTTCATACTTCTCTTGTATGGCTCTTAAAAGTTGATCACCTCATGTACGTTTGTGTCCAGACATTCTCTTGATGACGATTCAAGTGAGTTTAGATCACAATTTAAAGATGATAAACTCCTTAAACTCGCAAGAACATAGCAATATTCTAAGAAAAGCAAAGAGAGGATGATGAATTTGACAGAGAAAAGAGTAGAAGGGGTAAAAGGAAAACAAATAATGCAACCCCCTTTTACTACATATAGATAGTTCACTATCAATGTTCGGGGTCTGACCATCAGTGATAACCTCTAAAAAAATCTTTTCTTTTTTATCTTATTTAAACAAAAATGAAAATAGAAAAGAAAGAAGAGAAAAAAATAAAAAAATAAAAAAATAAAAAAATGAATGGGTAAAGAGAGAATACTTGAGATAAGAACTTACCAATATATGGAGATAATAAAAAATAATATTTAAAAATTGTATCTCCTTATTTTTCTATTAGACCAAGGATTAAATTATCGATCTAGCACTTCTTTGAGCAACTCCTATGTATTATCTCAATCCTCAGTCTTCCTTAGCCCTATAAAAAAGGAGAAAGAAGTGACCTAGGTATCCACATAGGTGCACATTAGTTAGAATTATACTTTTAGATACCCAAATCTACTCAAATGTTTTGACTCTGTATTGCAAGCAACAATTTATTAAATTATGACTTATTCTACCACATAAGGTACACATAGTGGATGATGCATTAGAAATGGGTGCAAAGCAATTTAAATTATCCCTCTTCACAAATAAAAGTTGAAACTTTTTATGCTTTCCTAAATATGAATAATCAAGTCTAGTTTTATCTTTTGCAAACCATTTGTTGGAAAAGAAATGTTTAGACCTTTGGAACCTAATGAAAATTTTTTTACGGCCTTTTTCAAATTAATATTTTTGGACTTTAGTTATTCATTGTCAGAATAATTGTAGCGCACTTATTTTTTAAACTTTATTTGTCTAATAGATAATTTGCACAATAATTTGTTTACCTCGACAACTAATTTTTCATTCCTATTGATTTTATCATCTAGTTGCTTAGATAAATAGTAATTTGATCTTAAAAATATAACATTATGTGAAATCAAATTTGGTGATGTTACAAGGTGAACTATGCGAATCGAAATTTAGTAAAAGAGATTCAACTTTCTCACATAAGATTTTCTTTTCTTTCCTCAAATTTGCATCCAATCTTTTCATCACTTTATATTTTCAACAATTTTCTTAAATATAATCGGTATCTCTTTATACTTGGAATGTAACTCATCATATGAAGGATATATCTCGTTCTTTGAACTTTCACGTCTTATGTTTTACTTTGTTTTAAATCTAAAGTTATATTATTTCTCCCCATAAGACATAGATTTTCTTTCTTCTCATTCTCACTCGAGCAAACTTTTGATTCTTCATTGCTCATTATGTCCTGGGTTGTCACCTTCAAACTCTTCCCTCTATCTTCTTATCTTTCTTGTTCAATGGGAATTTATTTTTGTAGTGACCTGGTTTCCTGCAATGATAAAACATTTTAGATTCACTAGATGAATATTCATTTACCCTATTTATATATCCATTCCATCTATTTTGTAGATATTTCTATCCATTCTTTGTTCTGAGAAAAGATTTTAATATTTTTACAATGAATCTAATTTGACTAATTTCATCTTTAGAACTTGAGCTTGACTCTTTCTTCTTCATGAATCAGGATTTCTTCTTTGTGTCCTTTAGGGTAACGACTTCTTCTATGAGTTATCTTCTAAATCACCTTCTCTCTCTTTTAATCGCATTTCATAGGTGAGAAAAATTTCTACAATATTCTTAAGAGTTAATTCAAAAAAAGTTTATAATTCTTCGATAGCCATTACCTATGGTTCCCAATTCCTAAAAAAAAAGAACGATTTTTTTCCTCACAAGCTCTTTGTTATCATACTCCTTCCCTACAGCTCTTGATTTATTAACAATGTCCGTGAATCTGGAGAACATATCCTCAATAATCTCCGAGGCTTTTATCTTAAAATTCTCATACTTACTTACAAGTATTTTAAGTTTCGTTATTTTCACTTTTGATGTTCCCTCATGCGTAACTTTCAATGTTTTCTAGATTTTTTGTGTAGAAGAATAATTTGACACACTATTAAATTCTTTTGTAATTAAAGAATAATGAAGAGCATTTATAGTAGGATTACCATAGCCGTTTTCTACACTACTCCAAATATCATAACTAGTGGACAATAAAGATCACCATAGTCGTTCTCTACACTACTCCAAATATCATAATGGATGGACAATAAAAGACTTTTATACGCACTTTCCAATAGGTGCAGTCTGTCTTGTCGAAAAGTGGAGGTCAACTAATGTGTGTGTCTCAGAAAAAGCTATTGCAGCAATCAAAGAAGATATATCTTTCTTAGATTGTAAATCCTAAAGAGAGGTAATGAGGTTCTGGGATCACTTATCGGATCAAAGATGCAAGCCCAGATGTGAGGGGGTGTGAATAGGGTTGATACTAATTTTCACTAAAAATACTAACTATACAGTAGAATAAATAAAATAAAGCAAAAAATAACTAACCAAGGGCACAAAAGATTTTATAATGGTTCGGTTAATAATTATACGTTCACTTTTCATTCTCATGAAGGGCTTCCTGACTACGTCAGGAGTTCTCCTAAATCACAACCCGATTTAGTGGGCTTACAAAGAAAACATCCTGGAATATACCCGAAACCAGTCATATAACCTAAATCTTCACAATGATTAAACATCTAGCGTTAGCTAGTCTCATCCCTCACTTAATACTAGCTTGAGTACGCCGCAGCAATAAGTTTGATACATAACCAATCAAACTCAATTAAATGTAGAAAATATGAAAGATCTCACAACCCTTTTGATAAACAAAACGTCCTTCGATGAATCTAATGTCGTGTTTGGGAGCTCACTGAGGGAATGGAAGGAAGAGAAGGAAAAGGAAGGACCTTGTCAATATTCCCTTCCCATTTTTCCCCCCCCCCCCCCCCCAACACACACACACACACATACAATTTGAGGTGTAAAATTTTAGCGTAAATTTTCTCATCATTTTCATCTTCTACCCTCCTAATAAAACTCCCAAACAAGGTTAAACTCAAATTTCTATTGCCTTCCTTTCTCTACCCTCCATCCAAATACAACATAAATGTAGTATGATAAAGAATGACGTAGATGATAAATTTAAGGGCAACTCTTCTTACTAAAACGATCCGGAGATATTGTGCATGATGGGAAAGAGTTTTTCGAGGCTCTGGGGGTCATAACCTTTAATATAATCTATCTTCAATCAAAACCCTAGAACTCTCTCTTCTATTGATCTCTTTCAATGATATATAGCCTTCAATAGATTAGGAAAGAGAGATGCTAAATGTGGTATAATTTAAAGTTTGGGGATTAGAAGGACAGATGAATGACTTATATTAAAACTTAAAATCTGCAATCAGGTAAGTTTACCATTGATGATTGCTCGTGACCATCGATGGGTTCCTATATGCCATCGATGGTTTGAAAATATGTCTCTAGACTTTCATCAACCAAATCCTAAAGCCACCAATGACCTCACAACCATCGATGGGTCACTGCTGACAATTAATGGTTATATGGTTGAAATTAATTTTTGAGTTGATATTTCTATCGTTTCGTCTCGTACATGTCTTATACTTGTATTTACCTATACTATATCTTGTCAAATAATTATTAGTACCAAATACGAGTTTATTATTACTCAAATAAGAAATATTATACGGACTACGTCATAACACCCCTTCCTCTTTTAAGTATACTGTGTATCTATTTTCTTTACTTAATAAGTCCCTGAGCATCTTGCCTAATTTTTTTAGGGGGAAAAACTCCTTGGCATGTTTTCTCCATTCAAGGAGTAGAGATTATGGAGTAATTACCAATCTCTTAGTCAATGACCACAAAGCAAAAATGAAACAATAAAATCTAATACATATAAATCCCTGATCAAGAAATCTTAAGATCCAATTTATACGTTCTTCAAAACTACAGGTTGAAGGGATTACTCGAAGATAAATGCCATTGGATATCGCAACTCACTCTTCCAAGCTATATCTTGATCATTACTGTGATCATGCTTGTTGTGTTTCGAGTAAGTCTCAATTCCTGCCGAGAGTAAGCTTCCTTGTCAATGAACAGTAATAATATAGTAAAACTTACGATGTTTTGCTAGTAAAATTACAACACGTCGGAATAATTGTGAAAATTATGCCTCAAAACCCAAACTCTAATTTTCCACAGGCCATGAATTCGTTAACGACTTGAATTCTTTTGGGCCTATGAGAGTTCGAATGGGGCTTCGACTCTTGATTTTTCAACTTGTTCCGTGCTAAGATTAAATAAGGCTAATATTCTCACGTGCAGCTCTTCCAAATCCGAATTGCACTCAGACCAAAGCAGCCTGTCTGAGGCCAATAGACAAAGTAGTCGACTACTAAGGAATTATATGACTACATAGAGTCTATTTGAACTCAGAGTAGTCGACTACTAAGAGTTGTAGTCGACTACAAAAAGGTAGTTTTCTGACTGTTATAGGTTTTGAATATATGTCTGTTTATAGCTGTTTTGAGGTGTTATTTTAGTTTAAAAATATGACTTTTCAGAGGCTATAAATAGGGTAAACGCCAGTATACAAAATAACAAGATTTGCACTCAAATGATTAAACTTTGTGCACATTCAAGAGGCCAAACATTCTGTTTTTTAGCCCAAGTATTGAGGAAACTATTTTCTAAAAAAGCTTATGTTCTTGATCATTTCCTACTAATTGTTTAGGTAAATTTCAGAGAGTAAATCCAATAGCCACAGTGAGAAACACGTCACAACACATTCAAGGCTTATAGGATTGGATTTGTAATTGATTCAAAGGAAGGTTCTCTGGATTTGTGAGAGGGGTTGATCTCTTGGTCTAGAGGTCAGTTTATAATTTGCATAGTGTGTTGGCCTTCTTGTTTTGATGATGTTTAACAAATAATTTACTTCTAATGTTGTTTATCTAGTGTTTGTGTTTTCGCATTTATTCTAGGCAAACAACGAGTTGGAGGATGGATGGATTGCGCTATAACGATCATATCCAATGGAGGTTGGAGGAATTGTGGAGTGAAGCAACATACAATTCAAGTTAAAGATCAAGTTCAAGCTTCTTCCGCAAAGTTTACCAAGTCATGCTCATTGAAGACCTTCATCGAGCTTGGGTATATTTAGTATAGGTTTATATTATGTGTGTTTAATACTCTAAGCTCAATATCATATACACACACAATATTTGATTTGCTCACAAAATGAGCTATTTTGAGTGAAGCAACATACAATTCAAGTTAAAGATCAAGTTCAAGCTTCATCCGCAATGTGTAGCAAGTTGAGCTACAATGAAGATCAAGATCATTGCTTGGGTAACCTTAGTTTAGGTTTTATATTATGTATGTTAAGTACTCTAAGCCCAATTATCTATACACACACATTTTATTGGTTTTCTTGTATATATATGTAGTCATATATATATATACAACACAGGTTTTGGTTTTCATGTTTATAAATATGAAATTACATGTTTCATATTTATTATTGTGATTTGGTTTATCTACTTAGATATGAAACAAATATATTTTCATATATATACTAATATGTTTCATTTTCTATTGTATTTGTGAAAATATTATTTTCTCAGTTTATGGACTTAATAACAATCATATACATATTTTATTAAGTCTACAAAATCATTGTGTAAAGTTTCAAAACATGGTTTAGCCTAAATGTCAAAATTTATATGTTTACATTTTCGTGTTTTGGACTATTTTGCAAAATGATGATATTTTTTATTTGGGAAGTTCTTTTTGGAAACCAGTCATTGTAGCATGTTTATTATCATGTTTACAATTATTTCCCAAAGTTTTACATTTTTTAGAATTTATTTGATATTTTTAAACAGGGTTTTAAAATCAGAAAAACAGCTTTCAAAATCAGATTTTCATGTATCAGTATGCGGTCGACCGCACCGGTCGACCGTACCTGTGATCATTTGTCAGTGGGCAGTAGAGAGTTTGTCGGTCGACCGTCGTGGTCGACCGAGAGCTTGAGACTTCCCACGGTCGACCGCACCGGTCGACCGAAGAAGTCTCTACTCGTTTTCTCAGTTTGGGATCTGGATCGCGGTCGACCGCGAATTTTTTTGGTCGACCGACGATATGACCATTGGTTCCCAACGGTTATTTTTTGAGCTGATTTTCTGGGGCTTTTTGGACTTTTACTTGGGGGTTTTGGCTGAGATTTTGAGTGGGTATAAATACCCTATTGCTGTTCTCCTTCAAGCTAACTTAAGAAATGTTTTAAACAAGTTTAAAGAGTTTTAAACAAGGGTTTAAATGTGTTTTTAGTATTTGTTTGGTTTGAAGATTGTTTTCACAAGTAGAGGAGATCATCTTCTTGTTTGGGCTCCAATCTCCATCTCTCCATCTTGTCATCTATTGGAGAAGTTTTCTAAACTCTATCTAGCTTTACATTTGCTTAGTTATTTGATTATCATTCTTTAAAGCTAGTTTTTATATTGAGTTTAGATTTGATTTTACTCATTGTTACACACACCACTTGAGCTTATTGTATTTGCATACATAGTATATTAGGGTTGTGAGAGATTGTAACATTGAGTTGTGCTTAATTGAGTTCTCCTCTTGTATAAGAGAACAAATCATTTATTGTTACATTATGAGATTGTAAAGTTTTCGGAGAGCTAGAAAACCGAGTGTGTTGTGAAAGTTTTCGGTGAACTAGAAAACCGAGTGTGAGGAGTGAACGTTGTTCGGTGAACATTGAAAACCGACACTATGAGGTGTAAACGTTATTCGGGTGAGCATAGAAAACCTGGTTGTGATAGTGGATTTCTCCCCGAGAGTGGGGAGCGGAGACGTAGGACGGAAGGTCCGAACTCCGTGATCATTTGATTTTGTTTGAGTGTGCTTTGGCGTTTATTTATATTTGTGCTCATTGCTCATATCGTCATTGTCTCATTATTCATATCATCCACTATCTAGTTCATGTTGTTTACCCTTGTGTTAGTTTACATATCCTTGCATAAATCATATTGTATATCTCTTTGGTAGGATATATCATCTTGTGTTATTTATATATCCTTGCATATATTTCTATCATATAGGATATATCTCATTGTTCTTTTTGCTTATCCTAGCTTATATAGTTGTTATATTTCATACTTGCTAGGATAACTTATTAATTAGTTTTTATTGGCATTTAATCGGATTAGATTAGCATAAGACCCTAATCACCCCCCCTCTAGGGTCTAACATAGTGTTGTCAATTAGGTTTGTAATTTGCATGGTCTTACAAATTGGTCAAGTTTGCTTTTGATTTTGTAAGGTTTCAAAATCATAATGGAAATCTCAAGCGGGATTTGCTTGGGGACTGGATGTACACCGAGGAGATGGAACCAGTATACATGCTTGTGTTTGTGATGTTCATTTTCTAAGATTGTTGTCATTTTTTCTTACAATTTATAACACATCTTGCAAACTCACCCTCTAGTGTTTTAAGTGTAAAGCTTTCATAGATTTACTCTTTATAAGAGCGCACTCTTTTCGTAAGGGAAACGATCCTACACTTGGTATATAAGCAAGAGGACCCTATACTATGTACTAGAGGGGGATTAGTAGCGTCAAGAAATGTCACAATTGAGAAAATTATCGCTATGTTTTTGCATATTTTAGCTCATAATATAAAAAATAGGATAAGAAAAACAGATTTTTATTATTCAAATAAAACAATTAGTCGGCAGTTCCACAAAGTACTTTAAGTAGTCATGAAGATAGGAAGCCTCTATATTAGACAAGAATATACAAATCCTAATGAGAGAGACATAGAGAAGTGGAAATGGTTTGAGGTAATTATGGCTTCTTTTATTAAGGTTTTCATGTTTAATAATTTTGTTTAATAGAACTAATTATAAGATTGTGCAATTTTAGGATGCTATCGGGGCACTTGTTGGGACTTATAGCCAATTAACTATTCCTTTGGAAGATCAAAGTAGATATCGAAATAGAAAAGGAGAGACTAGTACAAATATACTTGGTGTTTGTGATACCAATTTGAGATTTTCATATGAGCTACCTGGTTGGGAGGGTTCAACATCAGATTCTTGTGTTTTACGTCATGCTTTGTGTTGGACCAATGGCTTGAAACTTCCCTTAAGTAGGAATATAGTTTTTTAATTATTATATATGTATTGCTTTCTAGTTTTTACATTGTTCTGACTAAAGATTTTGATTTTGTAGATAAATACTTTCTTGTCGATGCTGGGTATTCAAAAGGGCCGGGGTTTTTAGCACTTATAGAGGGACTCGCTATTATATAAAGTCTTAGAGAGAAAATGGTCCAAAAAACTACAAGGAGTTATTTAACCAACGTCATTCCTCTGCTAGAAACACAATTGAGAGGGCATTCAGATTGCTAAAAAAACGATGGTCTATATTACGGATAACTAGCTTTTATAGTGTTAAGACTCAAATTAGAATCATTAATGCATGTTGTATTGTTCACAACTTTTTACGTGAAGAGATGAACGGAGACGACTTGTTGAATGATGTGGATCGAGAATTATAAGATGCTCTTGTTTTAGAATTTGAGAATATAGATGAGGAGCGTATCACCACAGTGAAAGTTACAGATGAATGGAGCAACTTTAGAGGTGATTTAGCTATGCAAATGTGGGATGAATACTGACTTTGAGATAGTTTAGCTACAAGATGGAAATGAGGGTGATGAGTATAAAGATGCTGATGACTGGTTGTGTTCTACTTGTCTTGTCTATTTCTAAGTTGTCTGCATATTACAAATGTGAGAAAAATACATACAATGTGAGCTTAGAAATGGTTAAAATTATATTTGGTGTCAGTTTGTACTATAATCAGTCAGGTACCTTAATTTGTTTATGCAATGTAGTTTATGTTTATGCAGTGTGGTTAATTTAGTCAAGTGCATTGCTCTGTATGTGATATTTTTATATATACAGTATGGTTAATTTATTTAAGTACATTACTCTTGATTATTTTTAGTCCTATGCTCTTAGTTTGTTAAATATTTGCAAGATCTGAAAACTAATTACGTTGAAGATAGAATTGGTAGAGTAAACCAATCCTCAGACTTGGGTAATATGCTTACGTTTATAGGCAGTAGTGATCCAACAATTTTTTAACTCATTTCAATTTTATTTTGTAATGCTAGTATACATAAAAATCATGAATTGCGTTCTGTTATGAAGATGGGTATTGGGCAAATTCTGAAGGATATGGTTAACTATGAGTGAATAATTTTATGTCTTTGATAAGTTTTATGATCTTTTATATATTTTTTAAGTTTGCTTTGTGCCTCCTTCCTACTAATTGTCATGTTTCTAAATTCTACCTGGGTCTTGGTAAAATCAACATTTCTATAGGATGAACATTAATTATTCTGTGTCATTCACTCGGTATGTATTAGGATAACAAAGAAAGGGAAAAAAATTGCATCTCAGTCGAGATCATATGTTGTATGGAATTATGATATGGACTCAACTTTAGCCAATGTGTTGTAGATCAAATGAACCAATGGTTAAAAGTCGACGGTACTTGGAAGCCTCAAGTGTATCAAGTTGCGGTTGATGCACTAAAATCATTTAATAGAAACTTGAACAAAGATAATGTAAAGAATCGACTCAAAAAATTTGGAAAACACATTATAATGTTATCTATGACATTAAAAATAAAAGTGGTTTCACGTGGTGGGATGATGAGAAGAAAATAGTGATTATACCCGCTAGTGAGCAAAAAGTATGGAGCGACTATGTTACGGTAATATCGCACTTTATACTTATTAATTTAAATTATTAGTTTTGTTGTATATATCTAAAAATATTTGTGAATGTTCTTATATTACAGGCTAATCCAAATGCAAAAGGCTACCAAAATTATTTGATTGAAAATTGGGATGACATTATGGTATTATGTGCAAAAGATAGAGCCAATGGTGAATATGCAGAAACCTTTGAAGATGCTACTAACGCAATGTAACATAAGGAATTTGAGGCACACTCTGAAACAAATGAAGGTGGAAGCTCTTCAAGGAAATATCTTCCTAGAGCATCAACTAGTGGTGAGACAAGTTCAAAGAAACAAAAGAATGGCCATAAAATGGCTGATTAACTTGCAGTAATGGCAGCTTCTGTGAGTGAATATTTTAATGAGAGAACGAAGAAAGTAGTACGAAAACCACCAACCAGAGAGGAGATTCATCAAGTGGTCTAAAAAATATCCAACTTAAGTCGCATTCAAGTGTTTAATGTATTTGAGAAGATAATGGATAGCAACACAGAAAATTTTTATTTGTTGAAGTCACTTCCTGATGATGAAAAAAGAGATTTTATTCTCTTTATTCTTAAGGATTAGTTTCTAGTTGGATAACAAGAACCCCCAAATCTTTGAACCGATTCCTAAGGTAATTCATTTTTAATTTTGTGAAGAGATCTACTTTTTTCTTCATGCTTTGGTGCAAAGCTCCTACCAGGTGTTTCTTTGGATAAAAAAAACCTAATCAATCTTTGTATGATTCTTTTTATGCTTAATTTTTCTTTCAAAATTAATTCTTATTGGAGCATTCCACTATTTAGATTTTATTGTTAGGTAAATATGATCGGGTGAATTGTGATTTGAGAAAGAGGACTAGCTCATGATCAACCTCCAAAAATCTAAAGTAAGGTTCCTCTTACAAATTTCATTTTCTTATTTTAGTAAATTTGTACACTTGTTTGGTATTGTTAATTCAAGATATATAATTTTGTAGAAAAGCCTTAATCTTGGAGCATTTCTTTGGAATCAATATGTATCTTTTTCCTTTTCATATTTCCATATAGAAGCCCTCACTCTTCTTTTATAATTGATGCTAAATATTGGAAAGTTCTGATCTTTTGTTTGTATTGTCATGCAAGTCTGATTGAGAGAAAATGGTGATCTAAGATATATAGAGGAGTGGCTCATAATCAACCTCTACTCATTTTCTTTATAGGTTTTGGGCTCATATAGTGATGGCATATGTCTTTTTATTTTGGACTTGTCGTGTTCTACTTAAAGAGTATGAGATAGTTGCATCAATGAGATTGCATTTTCTTGCTACAAGAAAACACCGTCCAGATCAGTTTAATGTATGCTCTTAGATTGATACTTTCAAAAAGAATTTACCTGCTTACTGTTTTGTTGTTACGGGTAAGGTTTATCATACGAGCACTTCTGAGTTCTCAGTTGTAATTTCTTTACATCGAGGATACTTTTCTTCTCACATGCTATTTAGTTTGCAGCTCTTTGTTTCCTTTTCTTATTAACATTTCTCTTGGTATATCAAAGACCAAATTGACTATGTAATTGTCAGTTGTACCTTCTCTATTTATATAGGATGATGTTTGAGCATGACTTATGGGTTGAAATCAAGGTTTACAGAGCTACATTTTTAATGCACAACACATGGAATTGCTACTTATTTGCTCTGGTATCAACTTATTCTCACTTTGGTAAATGTGAAATATGAAACAAGCCTCAAGCGTTTTCCAACCTGCATATCTATGAAATATGCAATGATGATGATTTATTTAGATGTTTTTTTTAAGATACCTGATATGTTTGTAGAGTTTTCTTCATTTTTATTTTGCTGAAAGTCTTGCAAGTTATGGTGGGTAATGAATTTGAAAACTTAGTAGATATAGCTATCATCGCCAAAATTAGCTAAATTTGTGTTTTTTGGTTACTATTTTACACATCTCCATTGCAATTGATGTCAAGAAGACTAGTTAAGAGAATAAATTTTCATCAATTTTAAATTCAAATTCATGTATAATGAAGTATCCAAACACTAGATTTTGTAATTAAAGATTTTAAATCCTTTCATTTAATAAACATATCCAAACAAAAGATTTCTTAAATCATGAATTTTAAATCCTAAATTTAAAATCCCTTGATTTTAAATCAACTTTCCAAATCCAAATCAAAGTTTCGAAACACAGCCTAAGGAATTCAACAAAAGGAACAAATTTGTAATTCTATTTTCAGATGGGATCCAGATTCAACTTCTCGCACATTAGAAGAAGGTAGAGATTACTATCCACCACCACCACCAGTGATGGTCAGACGAAGATGCCCCTGTTGGAGTTAAGGAAGCGGGATGGATTGAGAATGGAGGAAATAGGAGGGAAAATGAGAAGAGGCTAAGAACTTGAGGAAACTTTGTATGAATTGCTTCACAGCTTGATTACAAAGCTTACATTCAAGGCTATTTATAGCCTCACAAGGAATTCTCTAGAATATTTAGATTTTTTATGATACATCAAAATTCTAGAGAATTCTATATAATTCTACATACATCCATGCATAATATATTTTCTTCCTAGATTATTCTACATATTTCTACTTTACATACTTTTTTACAAATATCCTAGAGTTTTCTAGAATTACAAATTATCTTCTAACACTCCTCCTTAATTTATAATTCCCAACTCATTTCTAAATAGTATAAACTTTATGAAGGGTAATGCTTTTGTGAAGATGTCTCCTAACTGCTCATTTGTTGAGATGAACTCTAGCTCGATCTCCTTATCTTCAACAAGCTTCCTGATGAAATGGTGACGAATCTTAATATGTTTGGTTTTAGCATGGAAGACTAGATTCTTTGTCATGGCTATTGTAGACTTGCTGTCAGAATAGAGAGTAGTCGGTGACTCTTGGTCTTGTTATAAATCAGATAAAATCCTTCGAAGCCATACTGCTTCGTATACGGCATTTGTAGCTGAAATATACTCTGCTTCTGTAGATGAGAGAGCTATGATCTGTTGTTTCTTTGAGGTCTAGGATATTACCTTAGATCCTAGAGTGAAGACATATCCTGAAGTGCTTTTGCGATCACCAATGCATCCAGCCCAATCGCTGTCAGTGTAGCCAGATAATGCATTGTCTTCTTCAGTTGTGTATTTGATTCCCATACTCTTTGTTCCTTGAAGATATCAAAGAATCCGCTTCACTGCTCCATAGTGTAGCTTACTTGGATTGCTCATGGATTGCTCATGAATCTAGACACGATGCTTACAGCATACAATATGTCTGGCCTAATGTTTGTGAGGTAGATTAGCGATCCGACTAGGCTTCTGTAACTTGAGGCATCCACCTTTGGCACTCCATTGTTCGTTGATAGCTTTTCATTTAGCAATGCTGGTGTAGCTACTGGATTGCAATTCTTCATGTTGAACCTCTTCAAAAGATCTTCGTAGTATTTCTCTTGATTGATGAATATTTATCCTTCAGTTTGTTTTACTTGTAGTCCCAGAAAATATCTCATCAATCCTAAATCTGTTATCTCAAAATCTTCTTTTATCTTTCTTTTAAATTCTTCAATCATCATGGTGTTAGTACCACAATAAATTAAATCATCAACATATAGGAAAACGATAAGGAAGTCTGCATATTTTTTCTTCACATATAGAGATGGTTCACTCGGGCTCCTTTGAAACTCGTTCTCGTGAAAATAGCTATCAATTTTGCTATTCCAAGCTCGCAGTACTTGCTTCAACCCGTATAGTGCTTTGTGCAACCGATAAACTTTGTTTTCTTCTTTCTTGACTATGTAGCCCTGTGGTTGCTCGACATAGACTTCCTCTTCGAGTTCTCCATTTAGGAATACTGACTTGACATCTAGCTGAAATACTTTGAGCTTGAGCTGTGTTGCTATAGCTAATACCGTCCTTATGGCCTCCATACGAGCAACTAGGGCAAATGTCTCATTGAAGTCGACTCCTGGTTGCTGAGAGTAACCATTTGTGACTAATTGAGCCTTGAGTTTCTGAATGGAGCCACCTTCATTGTACTTGGTTTTGTATATCAACTTAAGGCCAATGACCTCCTTTCCTTCTGGAAGATTCACCAGCTCTCATGTTTTGTTCTTCTCGATCATGTAGATTTCTTCATCCATTGCTTTTCTCCAGCCTTCATCTTGAACGGCTTCTTCAAATTTTTGTGGTTCACAAGAGAAGAATGCTACGTCACAGGAGTCATAAATATCTTGAAGTGAACGCACCGTTTTAGGTGGTGACTCTGTGTCTGAAGTTGATGCATCTGAGGATCATAGACTAGGAGAATCTTGACATGACGTGGCTCCCCTCGTTTCTTCTTCAATGATGCTTGGTGTTGAGGTTTGATGCGGATCACCGTTCCATGTTCCTTCTTCATTGAAGATAACATCTCTAGAGACCACCAATTTGTTAGTATCAGGATTGTATAATCTGTAGGCTTTGGATTCTTCACTGTAGCCAATAAAGATGAGTTTTTCTCCCTTTTCATCAAACTTTTCCTTCCTTAGTTGTGTTGGTTTATGTGCATAGGCGATACAACCAAATACCTTAAAGAAATCCACTTTCGCCTTTCGCCTATACCAAGCTTCATATGGCGTCTTGTCTGGCACAGCTTTTGTTGGTGATCTATTCAAGATGTAGACTGCTGTATATACTGCCTCAGCCCATAATTTTTTTGGGAGATTTTTACTTTTTAACATGCTCCTCGCCATCTCCACAATTGATCTATTTCTTCTTTCTGCTACTCCATTTTGTTGTGGAGTGTACCTTGTTGTTAGCTCTTTTTTAATTCCATGTTTTTTACAGAAATTTTGAAATTCATTGGAAGTGAACTCTCCTTCATGATCAGTTCTCAGAACTTTCAATTTGTGACCACTTTGCTTTTCTACAAGAGCCTTATACTCAATAAAATTTGAGAATACTTTTGATTTTGCTTTTAAGAAATATACCCACATCATTCTGCTATAATCATCAACAAATAATAAGAAATATTTTCTTCATTTAATGATGGGGTTTGTGTTGGGCCACAAACATCTGAATGCACTAATTCTAACGGGGCTTTTGCTCTCCAAGATGTTTTAGTAAATGGTAAGTGATGTATTTTTCCATAAATGCATCCTTCACAAACTTTTTCTTCTTTATTTATGTGTGGGTGTCCTATCACCATATTCTTCATTTTTAGCAAATTTAGACTCTTGAAGTTTAAGTGGCCATATCTTTGATGCCATAATAGAGAATCATTATTTTCCTCTGATTTGAGTACAAGATTCTCTATTGATATTTTTAAGGGAAAAACTTTGTTAGGAGCCATTTTTATTCTAGCTACTATCTGTTTATTCTTATCATCTATGTAGGCATACAAAACTGCCTATAGGTCCCTTAACACAGCTCGACGACGCCGATCGACAAACAGACCATCGGGCGACGTATCCAAACACGACCGTTAACCCGCAAACACCGAAGCCAAACGATACGCGACGAAGCGGACTAACGAGGCTACGAAGCTGACAAATCGCACGCGAGCAACGGAATGCATCCATTCGCGTGCGGAATCAAGCTAACGGTTCGGGGAGTCAACGAGTCATCCAAATAAGAGCGGGCTCGGATGAATCACGATCAGTTTCGGACTCGAACGCAGAAGTGAATTTACTGTCAAATCAGGAACTGGATTTACTGCCAAATCGGGTCAACGAATCGAGTCCGAACAAGTCAACCACACAACCGGATCACGGACAGAACCAAAATACCGAAAACAACGGAAACCCAACACCTAGAGGGGCTCGGCCGAAGCCGAGCCACCTCAAGGTGGCTCGGCCAATGCCGAGCCACCTTGAGGTGGCCAGCCCAGATCTGTGCCAAGGCACAAATCTGGTTGCCTATAAATAGGGGGGTTGATTCATTATTTTGGGAGGACTTTTTGGGAGCCGAAACTCTGCCGAATTGAGACCTCATCCTGGAGTTTTGAAGACTTGAAGACTTGGACATTCAGATCTGGTTCTTGGCGAGCATCCGTGTCACAAAAGGCAGGAGTTCGAGAGAGAAAATCAGATCTGAGATCTACGCAGGCATACTCCGGATCAAAGCTTGGTCTTTGATCCCGAGATTTGGGCAATTTGTTCCTTGGTGAACTAATCCCCCTCGGCTATTATTTCCTTAGTGAAATAATACCCATCGTACTGCGTAGATCCGATCGGATCTAGATCGTGTGGTGGTCAACGGATCAACTCTCAGCGCAGGCAAACAACCCACGCAAGCGAGCGACCGAAAAACAAGAGCTCACGATTTGTTCGACACAAAAGGAGAAAGTTGTAATCTTTTCTTTATTTTTCTTTGATTTTCATTGTAACCGGATCTTATAAAAAGATCGGATCTTTGTAACTCAAAAAGCTGTTATTCAAGATAGCAATGGAATCAACAATGAAGAAAGACTCGATTTTTAACGTGAACAATCTGGCGACCACAATGGGAGCCGCCGATCTTGCTGCCGAGATCGGAGCGTCGCAGCCGCGGATCTGAATCCCGGTCGTGGAGGAGGTCGAGTATGAGTTCGACCAACAGAAGTACGAGGAGTACGTGTCGTCCTCGTCTGGATCAACCTCCCCCCGTAAGTCCAAGAAATCCCAGAAGTTCTCCTCCAGGAGAAAAGTTCGTTGGTACGATGAAGTTGAAGCTACCAACGACGACCTCTGTAAGGACCATAAATTTTGATACTAGTTAAAATAATATTTTGGTAT
>BQKN01066769.1:434281-517995 GCA_022839385.1 Asparagus kiusianus
AGCAAGAGTGCCTTGTAGACGGAGCAGAAGAAAGAGTCGAAGCCTATTCTTTTATTTATTAGTTGATGGTTCCATTTATTTTTGTAGTTCCTCCCTTCCTGCTTAATCAATGTATTTTGTATCTCTTCGGTATTCATTTGTTTAGTTTTGTATAAGGGCATGTTTGACCCGTATATTATGTCTCGGATGTTATTCATTGTGATATGTATTATTTTATTCTGGGTTGTCCTTATATTCTTACTGATTGTGATCGGGGACCTGTGACTTCGTATTGTACTTATTTCCAGACGCTTAGCGTATTAGGTTAAGGAGAAATGATTATTTTTATATACTCTCCTTGATCTAATACGTCGCGGGCTTGTTCACGTTCCGGTTCCCGTGTATTTTGGGAAGCGGGGCGTGACAACCTCACCCCGATTGACGCTAAAGTTACGTCGGGTGAAGTTCCACCGGCCTCTAAACAGGTCAAATCCGCCATTGAAGGCGTGGTGACTCTCTCTAAGAGAGCTCGCCAGAGGCAGCGTCAACGCCTTGCGAAACAATTCGCAAAGGCCATGGAGTCTGTTGACGGGATCCGCTACAATGCGGATCTGAAGAACAAGGGAGGCAAACAGCCTCAACAAGAAATGAAGGGTAGCTCCTCCAAGCCACCGACGAACGAATGGGTCCGTGTCAAATGGAACCGATCAACGCTGGAGGAGCGCATTCGCAAGCGCCGTGCACTATCAGCGCAGGCACGGGCTCAAGTTGAAGAAGCCCATAGAAGGCTGCAGAAAGAGGTGGCCAAGAAGCCACCATCAACACGTAGAGTTTGGAGACCGAAGTCTGAAGCGGCGGTTCAGACCAAGGAGCAACAACTGCAGCCGTCGAAAGTGCAACTTCCGGCGAAGCAATCCAAACCACCAATGATTTCCACAATTTCTCCGGGAGATCCCGTAGGATCATCCCAGAAAAGGAAGTCGGTTTTGGAGCGCCTCGGTCCACTGCCCAATGAACGAGGCAAAGCTCTAGTCCAGGAACGTTTGGGCCCGATGAAGAAACCCCGAACGACTCAACATACTGGGGGTCGCTGTCACTTTCAGCATGACAAGAAGTTCAAGATAGCTGCGCACGCTAATTTGCGCATTGAAGTCCAAGAGCCCACTGAGAATTCACGCCCACAAAGGCGCGTTTCAAGGCGCGTGACTCTTGAAAGCCCGAAGAAGGTAGTTCGCTCTCAGAAGGAAACATTATCATCTGATGACGATTGCGTTATACCTGAGAAATCGTGCCAACACACGATAGGTTGCTCCGACTTTCAAACGGACGAGCTGTACTATCGTGCCGGGGGTACGAGCAAATCCAGAAAGAGAAGCCCTCGAAGGCTCGAAACTCAGTGCCCTTGTTCAAAGCTCATTCGGGCGGTACTGTCTGAGTGCAACTGTATTAAGGTAGTCCCCGAGAGAGTTTTTGTGTTCGAAAGGCTCAGTACAGAAACGCCAAAACCAAGGCATAGGCGTTTCCGATAAAGAAGAACGGTGGTCGGTGATGGAGAATTTCCGAGGGTCACCGCCAATATGACCAGCAAGGGAACATCGGCTCAAGACAACCCCGAGGCGATTCCAGAGGTGCCCCGTCGTGTAACTCGTCTGCAGTCTGGAGCTATCATTCGTGCAACGTATGGTAGGGTTCGGACAAGATTACCTTCGGGAGATGAAGAATCAGATACCGGCTCAGCAATTGCATCTGACAATACCGTGTCGAGTGAAGGACAACCCCGTGAGTCATTCATGATAAGCGCGGAGCAAATGGCCAAGATGCTCGAAGAAGCCATGGCCAAACAATAGGAGAGCTTCAGGTTCGAAATGCAGATGGCCATGCAGAACATGAAAGAAATGCATGAGCAACAAATCCAGGCACTAACGAACCAGCAAGGCGAACCAAGCCGCCGTAATCAGGTTGTTCAGAAAGTTGAGAATGCGGGTGCGGATGAAGCTCGCAATACCAACAACCCTCCCGTTAATGCAGGGGGTGGCAATGAGGATGCTAGTCACAACACCACGCTTCCACCTCAGAATCATGCTAACGAAGATACAGGTGAAAGTTTAAAGATCAAAAATCTCAAGAGCAAAATCAACACATTGATTTCCGCTCAAGAGACGAAAAAGACGGGCATTCCTTGTCCATACCCAAGAGAGTGGGAATCAATCCCATATCCGTTGAAGTTCAGTCTAATTAACTTCACGCCGTTTAATGGGATGGATTCACCCACTCAGCATTTGATTTACTTCAAATCACACCTGGGGATAATCTCTGGCAATGAGCCTCTGATGGTGCGGTCATTCGTTGGCACTCTTCGCGGAGCCGCCTTCGATTGGTATCGCCGCCTCAAGCCAGGTAGCGTGAACAGCTGGGATGACATGGAGACTAAGTTCCTCACAAATTTCTTCGACGACGACACCGAGATATCTATCGGATCGTTGCTCGATGAGAAGCAGAAGGACGGGGAGTTAGTCGACACCTTCGTCAAGAGGTTCCGGAACAAGGCGATGAATTGCCGGGACCCGATCACTGAGGAGTTCATCTTCCAGACCTGCCACAACAATCTTTCATTGGACGTGTTGGAAGCAATGGGGACAGCACCGTCCAAAACGTGGAAGGATCTGAAGGTCCGAGGGGAGCAAGCTGAGCGATTCCTCAGGAGGAAGAAGGCGGAGAGAGGCCAACAAGCGGCGAATGCTCCAGCGCAGAATTTCAACCCAAAGGGAAAAGGTAAAGCTCATGCTAATGCAGTTGATGCTAACCAAACTTTTCAATTGCCACCTCAGCAACAGCAGCAGCGACAACAAAGGCCTCAGAAGCAGAAATCTTCGGAGCCGAGGTTTCCTAAAGTGTACTCCTCCAAGGATGATGAAGTTCCCGACATCTTCAAGTACTTGTTGGAGAATAACAAAATCCAACTGCCGGCGATCGTAGATCATGAAGGGGCCAGCAAAGTGACGGATCCGAAGTACTGCACGTACCATAGAGCGGTCCATCACCCTACGAGGTCATGCTACCACCTCAAGGACAAGATCCAGGCGTTAATTGACGTGGGCGTCATAACCCCGAAGCCTGCTAAGAATGTGGGAGCAAACGCAGTGTCGATCAGTTTTGGATCGGTGCCCACGACATGGTTCGAGCCGAAACGCGTCACCAAAGTGGGGATGAAGACGGTGAATGATGACCCACATGGACAGCGCCAAAAGGGACTTGTGCCACACACAGCCCCGAACGGCGAAATCCTCTGGGTTCATCCGGATCTCATTGAAGATGAACAGTGGGCGACGTCCTCGAAAATAAAGGGTAAAGGCAAAGCCTGCAACGCTACTTCCGTAATCTTCGAAGAGGATGGCGATGAAGCTCCAACTTTCCTGCTTTCCGAAGAAGAACAAGAAGCCTTTGCCACCAGAAGCGGGAACCAGTACCACTACAACTATCCATCGCCCAGTGACCAGTTAGTTGAGCAAGGGGTGACCAAACGGGGACCAGCCAAGACTCTCACAGAACTGGGGGTGATTGTAGCTCCTAAACCGGCTGAAGATGTTCGATGACAGCCGACGGATCAGCAGAAGGAAAAGAGACCCCAAGAGGTGTAGAATCCGAAGCAGTCTCGTTTCAATCGTCCGATTGGAAGAGATAAACCGGAGAGCTCAAAAACTCCGCGGGTTTTCGATATCATGGCTCAATTAGCCAATATTCCAGCACGAATAACGCTGTATGAGTTGCTGCGGTTGTCTAAAGAGACCAGGGAGGCATTACGAGAAGCCTTGGCCGATTCAGAAGCATTCCTCACTCGGATCAATCCGACACCTGAAGAGCCAGAACCGTCAGTTCAATAATGCAATGTAGCGGCCAAGAACCTTCCCTGCATCACCTTCACAAAAGAGGATATGCAGACGAAGAATTCGAACCATGATCGGCCCCTATACTTCGTCGGGTACATTGGCTCTAGCGAAGTCAACCGAATCCAAGTGGATCCGGGTTCCGCTGTGAGCATTATGCCGCTTCGCCTAATGCATAGCGTTGGCATTCCAGTCAGCAAATTGGCGTCTACAGGCACGGTCATTTACGGATTCAACACCAGCGGGTCAAGGCCTTTGGGGAAGATCCGGATAAACTGCCAAATGGGTGATCTGAAGACGGAGGTCACGTGTTACGTGATTGATGCTGAGACATCATATAACTTACTACTGGGTTGGCCTTGGATCCATAGTAACGTTATAGTTCCCTCCACTCTACATCAGTGTCTGAAATATATCGACACTGATGGAAGGGTTAGGACGGTGGTCGCGGATAAGCAACCATTTAAAGGGTTTGAGAATTATTTCACTGATTCTTTCCTTTATGGTAACGAATCCGATACGGAACCATCGGTCCAGGGCACGGACAGCGGAGAAGAAGCTGATTCCGAAGCCGGATTCGATTACAATGGTGGTTTTGTTTTAAATGACATTGTACCCTTTGTAATCAATCTTGACGATGAACAATCGTCAGATGGCAGTTGTAACTGGCAACTTGCCAATATTGAAATAAAAGACGATTTGGAGTACTCGTTGTCTCTTGATGATGCGATAAAAGGATTAGACGATAAGCCTGAGTTATATACGCCGCTCCGATCATCTTATGTAACGAAGAAACACCTCCAACATTCTTTCGGAACGACCCTGATCGTCCCTGCCAAAGTAGGAGGCGAAAAAGAAGTGGTTTACGGTAAAGGAGAGAATTTTCCGTTGCCAGATCATTTCCTAAGAGAAGATGAGAATGATAACAAATCTGGTCTGCATTTATCTAAGTATAGTCCGGAAGCGCGCAAGCTCATGGAAAAACATGGATATGATTTCACACTCGGAGAAGGTTTATATTTCGATCGAGGTTCCCGTATCCCAGTCAAGGCGGCATATGTACCAAAAGGGAAACCATACGATTATTACCGTCACAAAAGAGGCTTAGGCTACGTTTCCTCGTCTGATGATGAATGTGGTTGGCAAATTATCGATCAAATTGCTAACAAGGCTAAAGATGGGTACTTGTCAGATTCCTCAGAATGCGATTCCAATACAAGTCTGGGGGAAGCATTCAAAGCCCTAATGGTGAACATGGCTACAGCTGATCCATCCACAATGGAGGACGACGATCAAATGCCAACGTAGGAAGACACATGGGTTCATCACTTAAACATGCAGTACGGCGATAGGTTTGAACAGAGGGAACCCCCCACCGAGAATAAAATAGTCCAAATTAATTTGGACAATGAAGCCAACCCAAAACCCATATTCATCAGCGATAGTCTTCCCCAGATGAGAAGGAGGAATTAATTGCTCTCATCAGGGAATATATCGACGTCTTCGCTTGGAACTACGAAGACATGCCAGGGCTCGACCCCAATGTGGCGGTGCACCGTCTTGATATCAAGTCGGATGCCAAACCTGTCAAACAACAGCAGAGACGGTTTCGTCCGCAGATTATGGAAGCCATTGAGGCGGAGGTCAAAAAATTGATCGACTCAGGATTTATCCAAGAGGAGCAACATCCAGACTGGCTAGCTAATATTATCCCAGTCATGAAGAAAAATGGTAAGATTAGGATATGCATCGACTTCAGGGACCTGAATGCGGCATGTCCGAAAGATGACTTTCCCCTCCCAATCACGGACGTCATCATCGACAATACGTGCGGATTTGAGAGGATGTCCTTCATGGATGGCTTTTTAGGGTATAACCAGATCAAAATGCACCCGGATAATGAGAAGCACACAGCGTTCAGAACGTCCCTCGGTGTCTTCTGCTACACAGTGATGCCTTTCGGTCTAAAGAATACAGGCGCCACATACCAACGAGCGATGATGAAGATTTTCCAGAAGCACCTCAGGAAAACGGTCGAGTGCTACGTTGATGATTTGGTTGTAAAAAGCCGCAACAAAGAAGATCACATCAAAGATTTGAAGACGATGTTCGACCTCATGCAGAGTCATCAATTGAAAATGAACCCCACCAAATCCTTCCGTGGGATGTCCAGCGAAAAATTCCTGGGATTCGTCGTCACCATTAAAGGTATACATATTGACCCTGACAAAGTGAAGGCGATACATGAATTGCAGCCCCCGAGGAATCTAAGGGAACTCAGAGGATTGCAAGGGCGTTTAGCTTACATCCGGCGGTTCATCTCAAATCTCTCTGGGAAGTGCCAACCATTCTCTAAACTAAACAAGAAAGGGGTGTCATTTATTTAGGACGACGCCTGCCAAAAAGCACTCGAAGATATCAAGACGTATCTGACGAATCCTCCTGTTCTTGTCGCACCAAAATCAGGTATACCGTTCTTGATATACATCAAGGCGATGAACCATTCGATAAGTGCTTTATTAGCACAAGACGATGATAATGGTCACGAACAGGCAGTTTATTACCTAAGTCGGACGTTGGTAGGCGCTGAGTCCCGATATCCGATGATTGAGAAAGAATGCCTCGCATTAGTATTTGCAGTACAAAAGATGCGGTATTACTTGGTCGGACAAACGATTTACGTTATCTCTAACGTTAATCCGGTACGGGTTTTTATGACGCAACCGGGTTCGATGAATTGGCGGTTAGCGAAGTGGGCCCTTCTCTTGTCCAAGTATGATCTACACTTCAAACAGCAGAAGTCGGTCAAAGGACAAGCGATTTGTGATCTTTTGGCGGCAAGCCCGACAACAGATACGGCAGAAGTATATGATGACTTGCCAGATGAAACCCACGAGGTTAACACCACGTCGCATCAACAAGTATGGCAATTATACTTTGATGGTGCTTCGAGAGCAGTTAATAAGGCAGTAACCCCCGGATGTCCTAAAGTCTCCTCCGGAGTTGGAGTTGTCTTAGTTTCCTCGGGGAAGCATGTGATGCCTCGGGCTTATTCACTGACCGGTCCATGTTCCAATAACGTAGCCGAGTACAACGCGCTCCTCATTGTGCTCAGTTTCGCCAAGGAGCTGGGGGTCGAATATCTCGAAGCTTTTGGGGATTCTCAATTGATAGTTAACCAAGTCCGTGGAGAGTATGAAGTCAGGAACCAAGACCTGATCCCATACCACCAGGAGGCTGTCAGAATGGCAGATTCTTTCGAGGAATTCTTTATTGAATACATCCCTCGTCTCCAGAACGCTTATGCGGATGCACTGGCAGCACTAGCAGTATCACTCGCACAGCCGCCCGAAACTGAACTGCTAGTCACAGTAAGATCACACCAACTCTGCGTACCCATATACGATATGGACATCGTAGAGGAAGATGATAGAAACGTAAACGCCAAAGAGGTGAACTCAACCCAAATCGGGTCTGAGTCCCGAGATTAGCGTTTTCCTATCATTGACTACGTCCAGTACGGTATTTTGCCAGAGGATGTAAAAGAAAGGGAATCGATCCGTCGAAGAGCACCAAGGTTCTTCTATAATGCCGAGACCCGTACATTATACCGCCGAGGGTATGATGATTTGCTACTCCGATGCATTTCGAACAAAGAAGCAGAAGAAGTTCTTAAGGAAGCATACGAAGGAGAATGCGGTGCGCATCAGCCTGGTCCCAAGCTGTATAATCGAATCAGAAGAATGGGATATTTTTGGCCAACAATGGTACGTGACGCAATCGAATACACACGAGGGTTTCACGCCTGTCAAGTGCATGCAAATTATATGCACCAACCATCGGAGCGGTTACACATGTCAACCACATCCTGGCTGTTCGAGACATGGGGTATGGACATTGTCGGTCCTATTTTTCCCCCTTCAGTCAAAGGTGATCGGTTTATTCTCGCAATCACGGATTACTTTTTAAAGTGGGCTGAAGCAATTCCTCTTAAGGAAGTGAAGACGAACAACGTCATCAATTTCATTAAGCATCATGTCATATACCGACACGGCGTGCCGAGACGGATCATTCATGACAACGGTCCGCAGTTCATAAGCAACGCTTTCGTCAGGTTCTGCGACAAATTCAAGATTCAAGATATTTCGTCGACAGCTTATTATCCCGCTGCGAACGGATTAGCTGAGGCTTTTAATAAGACGATCATCAAGATCCTGTCAAAGCTCATGAAGACTAATAAACGAGATTGGGACGATAAACTCGGTGAAGCACTCTGGGCTTATCGCACCACAGTACGCACACCTACGGGAGCTACCCCGTATTCATTGGTATACGGATGTGAAGCTGTGCTGCCTTTGGAGATTCAGATCCCATCCCTTCGGATTGCTCTCGCAACTGAGATGTCGACAGAAGAACAGCATCAAAAACGTCTCGAAGAACTCGAGAGGTTGGATGAAAGGCGCTTGGAAGCTCAACAACACATTGAGTTTTATCAAGCCAGAATATCTAGGACTTTTGACAAAAGGGTCCGACAGAGAAGCTTCAAGGAAGGAGATCTGGTCCTCGCTGCTCGCCGACCGATAATCCTCAATTCCAAGAAGAATGGTAAATTTGAACCCAAATGGGAAGGACCGTTTGTGATAGACACAGTCTACTCAAACGGTGCATATCGCCTCGTTTCTCTAGAGGACGTCAGGCAATTAATGCCAATAAATGGGAAGTTCCTGAAAAAGTATTATCCCTAGTACATTCGGGATAACCCATTTATCGGGAAGTTCCTCGAAGAATATTCCATTTGATATTCTAGAGGATAACCCAAAATTGTTCTACCACCAAAATCCCTCACTGATCAATTTCAATTGACAGTGAGTCCACCAAAACTGTCTTTCTGATCCAAACCACAACCAAAATCCCCTCTTGATTCTTTCCACGAACAAGAGGCCCACTTTCAATTCAGAGCCTTCTTTCGATAAACGAAAGAATTCCTCTCCTTTCTCTTTGGTTAAACCTCTTCATGGTTATAACCAAAGTTGAAATTCCATTTTGATAAACGAAAAACTCATCTAGATAACCAATCCTATAAAAGGTAAGTTTATTTAGATCTTCCGGATTCTCGGAGTGGAGATCCCACTTCTAGTTTCTTTTACGCTGGAAATAGAATATAAAATTCTTCCTTTCCAGAATCAATGAATAGAATATAAAATTCTTCCTTCCTTATATTCGGGTTCGCCTTCACCCTAAAACATGACCGGGAAATAGAATATAAAATTCTTCCTTTCCCGCACTAATCTTTTTCCAAAATTTATCAATCTAGGATTCATCCTAGGAAGTTTATCCCGAATCCTAAGCAGGGATAAGTCTGCGCCTAACACGCGCTGTCGGTTTAGTCTTTCTCCGTAGAAGAAGACACCAGAGTTCGATTCTGGGGTATTTTATCCTGAAACCTAAGAAAGGCTAAGTCTGCGCCTAACGCGCGCCGCCGGTTAGTTCTTAACCGTTAAAAAGAACACCCGCCCACATATTCAACATTGTGGCAGGTTGTTATTAATAACACCAAAATCCACGCCTTACACGCATGGGGAATTTCATCCTGAATCCTAAGAGGATATGACGACGCCTAACACGCGTCGCCAGATTAGTCTTTTACTGTCCAAAAAGACACCAGAGTTCGATTCTGGGGTATCTTATCCTGAAACCTAAGTAAGGATAAGTCAGCGTCTAATACACGTTGCCGGGTAGCCTATTCCCGTAACAATGGCGAAGTCTACGTATTCAAAGTCGTAGCACAAAGTCTAAGGGAGTTCATTCCTTTAGCGCAACGTCACGTGCGGAACGGATTTAGACAATCCGCATGCTAGCCCGACTGAAACGGTAGTCAGTAAATGCTAATCAAATCTGTTGAAGGCTAGGGGTTAGCCAAAAATCCTAAAGTCAACGCCTAACACGCGTCGCCGGGTAGCCTATTCCCGTAACAAATGGTAAAGCCTATGTATTCAACATCATAGCACAAAGTCTAAGGGAGTTCATTCCTTTAGCACAACGTCACCTGCGGAACGGACTAAAACAATCCGCATGTAAGCCCGACTAAAACGGTAGTCGGTAAGAGCACGTCAAATCCGTTGAAGGCTGAGGATTTGCCAAAAATCCTAAGTCAACGTCTCATACACGTTGCTGTTTAGTCTTTTCACAGGAGAAAGACGAAGTCTACGTATTCAATATCGTAGCACTAAAAAGGTTAACTCTTTCAGCTTAACGTCACATGCGGAACGGACTTAAACAATCCGCATGCTAGCCCGACTCAAACGGTAGTCGGTAAAGGCTTATCAAATCCGTTGATGGCTGAGAGTTTGCCAAAAATTCTATGAATACGAGTCATTGACGCATTAATTTTATAAATTGGTCTCGTGACTCAAATATATGCCACGCTCCAATTCCTTAATAGCTTAAACTGTGTATACTCCAGAAAACGTACGAGTATAAACTGTGTTGGACGCCGGACAACGCGTTGTAAATAAAGATTCAACGCCGACGATCGATGGTTAGTTCTGTGTTGAAGCAGCAAACTCGAGCTAAAAAGGCAAGAAATCAAGAATCGACTTCAAGTTCAAAATTCCGACAGACGGTCAGATAATAAATGCAGCACCAGAACCTTTTCAAGCATTCGACAAAGCACCGAATAGCCTGGAGGATTGAAAGAATCGAGAACAGAAGCCATTCCAAGGCCCCGTTATACCAATTGAAGATGGGGACGATCATATCCAAAGTATTCCAGACTCTTCTATAAAAGAACGAGGCTGGAAAACTTTAGAGGGGGTATCTGTAGGCGTATAAAACTACCTATAGGTCCCTTAACACAGCTCGACGATGCCGATCGATAAACAGACCATCGGGCGACGTATCCAAACACGACCGTTAACCCGCAAACACCGAAGCCAAACGATACGCGACGAAGCGGACTAACGAGGCTACGAAGCTGACAAATCGCACGCGAGCAACGTAATGCATCCATTCGTGTGCGGAATCAAGCCAACGGTTCGCGGAGTCAACGAGTCATCCAAACAAGAGCGGGCTCGGATGAATCACGATCAGTTTCGGACTCGAACGCAGAAGTGAATTTACTGCCAAATCAGGAACTGGATTTACTGCCAAATCGGGTCAACGAATCGAGTCCGAACAAGTCAACCACACAACCGGATCACGGACAGAACCGAAATACAGAAAACAACGGAAACCCAACACCTAGAGGGGCTCGGCCGAAGCCGAGCCACCTCAAGGTGGCTCGGCCCAAAGCCGAGCCACCTTGAGGTGGCCGGCCCAGATCTGTGCCAAGGCACAGATCTGGTTGCCTATAAATAGGGGGGTTGATTCATTGTTTTGGGAGGACTTTTTGAGAGCCGAAACTCTGCCGAATTGAGACCTCATCCTAGAGTTTTGAAGACTTGAAGACTTGGACATTCAAATCTGGTTCTTGGCGAGCATCCGTGTCACAAAAGGCAGGAGTTCGAGAGAGAAAATCAGATCTGAGATCTACGCAGGCATACTCCGGATCAAAGCTTGGTCTTTGATCCCGAGATTTGGGCGATTTGTTCCTTGGTGAACTAATCCCCCCCCCGGCTATTATTTCCTTAGTGAAATAATACCCGTCGTACTGCGTAGATCCAACCGGATCTAGATCGTGCGGTGGTCAACGGATCAACCCTCGGCGTAGGCAAACAACCTACGCAAGCGAGCGACCGAAAAACAAGAGCTCGCGATTTGTTCGACACAAAAGGAAAAAGTTATAATCTTTTCTTTATTTTTCTTTGATTTTCATTGTAACCGGATCTTATAAAAAGACCGGATCTTTGTAACTCAAAAAGCTGTTATTCAAGATAGCAATGGAATCAACAATGAAGAAAGACTCGATTTCAACGCGAACAATCTATTATCACACATTTATTCTTAAATAAATTGATTGCATATCCTTTTTGGATTAATTGTCCCACACTAAGTAAATTTTGAGTTAGCCCCGGAACATAAAGAACATCTAAGATGTATTTCGTCTTACCTCCCTTTGTCTGGGCTGTTATCACTCCCTTTCCTTCAATGTTTTATAATTTTCCGTCCAAGCTTTATTTGAGAGCTTGTTTCATCCTTCAACGCTACGAAGATGCTCTTATTTCCTGTCATATGATTGTTGCATCCACTATCCAAATACCAAGTATCCTTTTCTTCTGATTGTGCATTAAAACATGAATAAAATAGGTGATCGGTTTCTACTTCTGTATAGTGAACTTCATTATTTTTTTGATACCAGTAATCTTTTTGGGAGTGATTAGCATTTCTACAGTTTGTGCATTTAAACTTACAGTTGTATGTGTTATGTACAGACTTACTACATATTTTACAATAGGAGGTAGACTTACCTTTTGAGAAATCTTTATCTCTCTCATTAATTTTTCATTGTCTCCCAAACTTCTTTCATGGTAGTTGCCTCTTCCATCTTATACTTTCTGAAAAAATCTTCTTTCTTTATTTTCTTTAGTTCTATCTCCTCCTTTCCTTGAAAATATTAGTTTTGACTGAAACGCTTGCTCCACCTCTTGGCTTGAAAATCTGCTTCTTCTAAGCTCATGTGACTCCAAAGAAGCCATTAGTTCATAAAAACTTAATTTTGGTAAATTTTTAGATTCTTCTATGGCAGCAACAATATGATCCCATGTAGGGGGAAGACTTCTTAGTATCTTCTCAACTATCTTCTTATCCTCTATTTTATCCCCATAGCATCTAATTTGATTAATAATTGAGGTAACTCTATCAGAAAATTCTTTCACGGATTCATTATCTTTCATCTTTATGTTATCAAAGTCTCTCCATAAAGGTTGTAGTTTGATGGAGATTATCTTATCGGAGCCCTTGAATTCTTGTTTGAGTATGTCCCATGCATCCTTTGATTTTGACGCGGACATTATTCGGGGAAAGATTGCTTTGCTTACCCCTTGTTGGATAAAGAGAAGTGTCTTCATATCCTTTTTCTTGTTCTCTTTATACTCCTTTTGCTTTGCTAGTGTCCATGATGCTAACATTGCTGAGTCATCTGGACCTTCATAGCCTTCTTCGACAAGCTCCCAAAGTTCTTGAGAGATGAAGAGTGTCTTCATTTGGAGGCTCCAGAAGTCATAGTTTTCGCCGTCGAAAATGGGGACTAAGTTTTGAGAGTAATTGAAAAGAAAAGGGGCAATTGCTGATGAGGCTGCCATTTAGAATGGTAGTGAAAGGCTAAATGCTTTCAAGATTGATTTGAGATGGAAAAGGATGGCTATGATACCAAATTTGTTAGAGTTGAGGAAGAGGGATGGATTGAGAATGGAGGAAATAGGAGGGAAAATGAGAAGAGGCTAAGAACTTGAGGAAACTTTGTATGAATTGCTTCAAAGCTTGATTACAAAGCTTACATTTAAGGCTATTTATAGCCCCACAATGAATTCTCTAGAATATTTAGATTTTTCATGATACATCAAAATTCTAGAGAATTCTATATAATTCTACATACATCCATGCTTAATATATTTTTTCCTAGATTATTCTAGATATTTCTAATTTACATACCTTTTTACAAATATCCTAGAGTTTTCTAGAATTACAAATTATCTTCTAACAGCCCCATTCATGGCTAGAAGGTGAGCTTCACCTTCGAGCATAAATAATTGGGGTGTTACTGATTACGAGACTTGTGATTTTTGTATTTTGAGAGACGATGTACATGATTTTATTCATAGAGAGTTATATTTTGTTGTATAGATAGATAATTCTGCCTGGTCTCATTCAATGAATGGAGTTTATAGTATTTCCTGGTTTTCATATGTTAGTACTGATTATTGGCACTTGTTACTTGTTAGTTGGTCTTGAGACCTTTTTTTCTTCTTTTTTTCGTGATGTCATCCTCCATCGTCACTTTCTCAAATTATCCACCCGAATCCTCAAAAGAAGGAACAGGTGACAGGAGCCATTGATACTCTGCTCATCAACCTAATCTAATTAAAATGCTACATCCTTGAAATAGAGATTGTCACATAACGAACTACCAAATCCACTACGTAATGCGTTTGCAATTTTTACGCACTTATTTTCTTGTCACTTGCGAAGCCTATACTTGAACTGATTGTGATTTCGACTCCGATCAGAATTTTTTGGAGATACCTTTCAGAAGTGCATATGAATGAATAAATCGGCCGGTGAAAATTAATCCTAAAGCAATCTTTGAACGTGTCAGAGAGGGGATCAGTGCTCCCGATGAGAAGGGATTTGCAACAAGCTGTAGTACAGTATGAATAGTAATTGGGTTGCATTTTTTTTATCTATAAACTCATTTGACGTCAATTTTAAATGCCGTGCAATCTTTGAGATTATTTAATAAAATGTTCAGATGGCAGATGGAAAACAGTGCAAAGTTTGAGCTTAAATAGTTTTGGTATTTATGTTGAAATGAAAGAAATGGAGGAAAAAACTCAATATTTCCATTGATTTTGGAGATAATTAAGGGTTCGTATGTGTCTTCTTCCTTTACCCCCCTACTTGTTCCATGGTTCGATGTAGGAGAAATAAATTTATTTATTATTTAGCTTAATTTATTTTCATTCATTGGCAGCTGATTATTAATATATTTAGTTCTGTGATTGTAAAAACAAGCACTTTCCGTCACAACTTCTGTGTAAGACAAACTCCGGAGGAGAATCCCCCCCCCCTCATTAGTGCGGGTTAAATCGCGTGAAATGGACTTTTCATAGAAGTTTTCTTCAAGTCAGCTAACAAATCATGGACTCCTTGACATCCACACAATTGAATAATAGAAAGGTAATGAAATTTCCAGAGTTCTTTATTAATTAAACAAAACATATAACTATTAAACAGTTAAATCATACTAAATCCCGATAACTTACAACATTTTGCAGTAAACCCCCATCAACTTTTAATATTGCACAAAGTCCCCTATAGGTTTCACATTTTGCTGAAAACTCCTAGTAAGTTTCTTCATTTTGCATATAAACCCCATAGTTGGAATTGAAAAACATAAAAAGGAATTTTTAAAGTTATTGGGGGTTTAGTGTGATTTACCAAAAGATGTTGGTGGTTTTCTGCAGAAGTTATTGGGTGTTTAGTGAGGTTTTTAAAGTTATGTGGGGTTTCCTACGGAACACAAAAAGTTCATAGGAGTTTAGTGTAATTTACCCTTATTTAATACTAAGGAAGCAGCCAAACTAAAGCGCTCTCGAGTCAGTTGAATACAAGGTCAAACAATAAAATATTAGATGTCCAAATGGCCTCTGTTTTCTAACAAAAATAAGAATGAAATCTGACCATTATAAATAGGAAAACAACAACCATGACCTAGTCAGTCGCGGATCATTAAGAAAACCCTCATCAGAGCCTACCGAAAGAATGTATACAAAAAAAAAAAAAATAAAAAAAAAAATAAAAAAATTTGGCGGGCGTTCTCCCGGTGCACGTTAGAAGGCGATTTTCGTCTTGCTAATTTGCGCCCCCGCCTAGATCTATGGCAAAGAAAAAAAGAAATAGCGGTGCTAAGATCCTCAACATAGGATTGAGAGCTTCAAATTCTTGTCTAAATTCTCTAGATAATCAATCTGATACAAAATCGATCGAAGAAGATGAAGATTCAGATCTGGAGATTATGAAATCTACTGGTCCTAGAGGAGAGAAGAAGAAGGTCTTGATGTCTGATATCCTAAGTTCTGGATCTTTCTTGGGGAGCTCTGTCAATATTTTGGGGAGTTCTGGCAATGGAAGCTCGTCTCAATCTCAAGAACTGGAAAAGTCTCATCTCTGTAAGTCTTCATCCTCTGATAAAAAATTTTGTAGTTCTACAAGGAATTCTTGGGCTGATGATCTTGATTTGGAAAATTCTAACAATTCTAGCAAGATTCTTGAATCTGTTAATTCTTTGATTCTTGATTCTCAAACAATTGCAAATCCTGTTACCGTTTCTTTGGATTCTGATGGAAATATTCCTGAAATGATTAAATCTGTGGAGAATTTTCCCAAGAAAAGTGATGATATTCTTGGAGATGATTTCCCGCCTCTTAAGAATTCTAAAGACATGCCTAAGCCTGATCCTGTTTTTGACAAGAAAAGCTGGGTGAGTGTTTTTGCTGATAACAGGAAGCCTGGAATGGGATTTAATTTGAATTATATACCACCGGAGACTTCAGATTCTGTGGCTTTTGATGATGATGAATGGAATGAAGGTATCTCTTTTTGGAAATTTTCTCTAATTGGACAGGTCTTGGGGCTAAATGCCAAATTCAGAGCAATGGAAACTTATGTTACTAAAGTCTGGGGAAATTTGGCGGCTCCCGAGGTTTGTCTTCTCAAACATGGTTTTTTCCTGTTCAAATTTAAAAGCATGGAGGAAATGAGGAGTATTTTGGAGAATGGTCCATGGTATTTTGGCTCAAGACCTATACTATTGAAACCTTGGTCTAATGATGAAGATATGGAAAAGAAAAATGAGTGTATATACCCAGTATGGATACAGCTACCAGGCTTGATACTGAATTTGTGGAATGAAAAAAGCATTAGTAAAATTGTTAGTGTTATAGGCAAGCCTTTTACCACTGATAAACTTACAGCCAATAGACAGAGACTTGCCTATGCAAGAGTTTTGGTTGAAGTTAACATGCCTTCTCCTCTTCCTGAGGAAATCAATATTCAGGGTCCAAATGGGAAAAAAATTTTGCAGAAAGTTTTTTATGAATTAAAACCTAGATGGTGTGATGTGTGTAAAATGGTGGGGCATGATACTTCTTTTTGTAAGAGGCAGACTAGAGTTCAAAGATGGAGACCAAAGCAAAGAGTTGATCCTCCTGATATTACAAGGAAATCTGATGATGTGACTCATGTGCAAGTTGTGCACAATCTGGATGCTGGGGGATTGGAAATAGGAAATATTCCACCTACTAATACTGGAAAAACTGGAGTGAATTCAGATATGCCTCTTGTGCATGTTGTGCACTTTCAGGGGGATGAAAAACTGTTAGAAGGAAATATGACTCCTACCTATATTGGAAAATCTGGAATACCTGGAAGTGAAACTAATATTCCTCTAATACATGTACAGGATGTGCAAACTCAGGGTCAGGGGTGCAAGTTAAGGTCTCAATCTGGTGATCAAGCACAGGATATCAATACTATGCACAAAGATAAAATGCTGGATGGTTTGGGCAGTCTAGTTTTACCTGTGCAGGATGTGCATGTTCAACTTTCAAATGATGATACCTGGACACTTGTTCAAGGCAACAAAACTAAGAAGTCTACTCAAGGAGTTCAAAACTTGGAAAAAAGTAACTATAACCCCTCTAATTCTGAAAGAAGGGGGGGAGACTTTTTTAATGAATCTTTCTTATTGGAATGTGAGAGGATTGAACAAGTCCTCTAAACACCATATGGTGAGGAATCATATAATGCAATACCATCTATCCTTTGTTGCTCTGATTGAAACCAAAATAAAGGAATCATTGATAGTTCCTACTGTTATGAAAATTGTAAAAAATTGGAATTGGTTGTCAAATGTCAGTGGATCAGGTAAAGCTAGAATTATAATTATTTGGGATCCAAGTTTCCTTGATGTTCAGGTTTTAAAAATGTCTGATCAGCATATTACCTGCTCAATAAAGTCTCTGGATGGTAGATTGAACTGCATTAATTCAGCCATCTATGTCTCTAATCAGCTGGAAGCAAGGAGGGATCTCTGGTCTGATTTAAGACAGGTATATCATAACTTTGGTAATGCTCCTTGGCTCCTTTGTGGTGACTTCAATGCCATGATCAACAATGATGAAAAACTAGGTGGAATAACTCTATCTGATAATGATACTAGAGATTTCAACAGCTTTATAGAGGATTGTAATCTCAACCATCTTAAAACCCTGGGCTGTTTTTACACATGGAATAACAAACAGGATGCAAGCACAAGGATTTGGAGTAGGTTGGACAGGGCGTTGATCAATGATACCTAGATTAATATGTATAATTCCAGTCATGTGGAATATATGCTTCCTTGTTGTTCTGATCACTCTCCTGCTGTGGTTTCAGTCTATGATGACTTGATATAAGGAAAGAGGCCATTCAAGTTTTTCAAAATGTGGACCAAACATGAACACTTCATTCCTACTGTCTCAAAAACCTGCCAGTTGTCATTTCAAGGCTACACTATGTTCTCAGTTTACTCAAAGCTCAAAATATTGAGGAAGGAATTAAAAGATTTGAACAAGAGGCATTTTCATAATATTAGTGAACAAGTTCATAGAGCTAAAGCTGCATTAGAGGAAGTCCAGAGAAATCTGCAAACAAACCCTCTCAATACTGATATTATCAAACAAGAGAAAGAGTGTTTGTACAATTATAACAAGCTTCATGATTGTGAACTATCTTTCTATAAGCAAAAGGCCAGAATAGCATGGAGTGTGCATGGTGACAGGAATTCTAATCTTTTTCATAGCATTGCAAAATCAAATAGACATAACAATAGAATTCTTGTCCTCTATAGCAGCAGTGGGGATAGGCTCACTAATGGGGAGGATATAGCCAATGAACTGGTAGCATATTATAAAAATCTCATGGGAAAGGCTGTCAACACTATACCCCCAGACAGATATATCATTAACTCTGGTCCTTGCCTAAATGATTCTAATATCAAGGAACTAGCAAAGCCAGTTTCTAGGGAGGAAATAAAGGCTGCTATATTCTCTCTGTCAGATGAAAAAGCCCCAGGCCCTGATGGATACAGTGTGTCTTTTTTCAAAGCTGCTTGGTCAGTCATTGGAGATGAGATTACCTTGGCTATTAAGGATTTTTTCAGGACTGGAAAGCTATTAGGCATTGCAAATTCCACTTCAATCTCTCTTATTCCAAAGGTGCAATGTCCTAAATATCCCTCTGATTTTAGGCCAATCTCCTGCTGTAACTGCATATACAAATTCATATCAAAAATCCTTTCAAACAGAATCAAGCCAATTATGGGTAGTCTTGTTAATGAAGCTGAAACTGCATTTGTGAAGGGAAGACAAATCACAAGCAACACAATGTTAGCACATGAACTTGTTAAAAACTACAACAGGAAGCACATATCACCAAGGGCCATGCTCAACATAGATATCAGAAAAGCATTCGATACTGTAAGCTGGAGCTTCATCGAAAAAATGCTTACTGGTCTCAAATTTCCAACAGTTATGATAAAATGGATCATGTCTTGTATTACCTCTCCTAAATTTTCAATTTCTCTCAATGGCACACTTCATGGTTATTTTAAAGGTGAGCGTGGCTTGAGACAAGGAGATCCTCTCTCTCCTTATCTCTTCATTTTGGTTATGGAATACTTATCGAGGAGCCTCTCTTCCTTAAAAGATGACAGATTATTTAAATTTCATCCCAAATGCAAAATTCTTAAGATAACCATCTTATCTTTGCGGATGATTTACTTCTATTTGCTAAGGGAGATTCATATTCAGTGAACAAAATTTATCAGATTGTCAGAACTTTTGGCATGGTATCTGGATTGGAGGCTAATCCTGATAAATGTTCTATCTTTTTTGGGGGTGTTGAGGAATCTGTCAAAGCTACCATATCTGATTCTCTGGGGTTCAATGAGGGGACATTCCCTATAAAGTATCTTGGAGTTCCTCTAATCTCCAAAAGGCTATCTCACATGGATTGCAATCCCCTGTTTGATAAAATTTCTGGGCAGTTACAAAAATGGATCAAACATAGGAATTTATCTTATGCTGGTAGGCTACAGGTCATCAAGAGTGTGCTACTTGGGGTACAAATCTATTGGACTTCTAGCTACATTCTTCTTATTTCTGTGCGGCTTAAAATTGATGAAATGATAAGGAGATTCCTATGAAACTCTTCTAAGAACTCTCTGGTTTCATGGAAGACAGTATGTATGGGAAAGGAACAAGGAGGCTTGGGTATTTTTTCAGCACATATCTGAAATTTAGCAACTGCGTTAATGAATATATGGTTCATACATACAAATAAGGAATTATTGTGGGTTAAATGGATACATGGAAACTATCTCAAAAATTCTGATATATGGCAGGTTGAAGCAAGGTCTGGTGACTCTTGGATGTGGAGAAAATTGATTCAATCAAGAGATAAGGCTCTGACAGTTTTTGGAGGATTGGATAGACTACAGAATCTCATCAAATCCTGTTACAAGGGTTCAAAGCTCAAGCTTTCAGCTTTATATGCTGTTATTTCCCCTGTGTCTGATAAGGTTCCTTGGTGCAAAACTATATGGGGGGACTTAAATTTACCTAAACACTCATTTATCAGTTGGTTGGCTGCACAGAACAAGCTACTAACTCAAGATAGGCTTTTGAAAAGAGGGATTATTAATGAAAATTGCTGCTGCTTATGTGAAGGAAATGTACAGGAGTCGAGGGATCACTTATTTTTTGAATGCACTTTCTCTTGTTGCATTTGGAATCACATTATGGACTGGACTAATTTCAAAAGGAAAACAACCAATTGGGATCGGTTGATAAATTGGTTCATCAGGTTGAGAGGTAAAGGTCTCAAGCTCAAGATCAAGAGATTAGCTTTGACGGCTACTATATATCACATTTGGAGGGAGAGGAATGCAAGGATCTTTACACAGCAGAAAAAGGACACTGTGCAGCTGATTAAAGCCATTAAAATTGATATTGCTACCATCCAAATAAACAGTCCTTATTCTTCTATTAGAGACTGTTTCCCTGTAGGCTGAGGGACTTGGATATTATATATGTTCAAGTTTTTTGTATCTCAGATTCAAATTCTGAGTATCTTGATATGTACTCAAAGCTCTTATTTGGTAAATGAATTAAATTTTTCATTGACCAAAAAAAAGAAAGAATGTATACATAAAACTATATATATCCTTTTTCCAAATTATAGGTTGAATGCGTTCCAATAAGGAAGCAAGAGCTATGAAGTTCTCGCCTCATTTCCGCTACGTATTCATCTTCTGTATTCTCGTTGCATTTTATGTGCTTTCAGATGGCACAGCTCCTGCAGGTAAGGGTAGTCCTTACAGCTGAATGCCAAAGTAACACTATTAACATATGTCAAGGAATCTTCGAAAATTAGCCAAAAATAATTTTAATTATATATTTTGTTTGCAGAGGGGATGAAAGTTCAAATCTCTCGACGTGGCTTGGCGGCAATGAGAGCATACTGCCCACCACCACCGCATGTTGTAGTAGAATCAGTAAGCACCCACCCTTGACCAGAAGGTGAGCTTTCTTTTTCGTTATGCTTAGCTGGATTTCCCAGTTCGGGTATTTTTTTTATACACACACACACACGCGAGGGAAATGAGAAGTCATAACTGAACATGGTTTCAATTAAGTCGCACTGTTTTTATTAGAAGTAAGATGAGGGTTATATATAAAACTCAAAAGCCATTAAAATCTTATAAAACCAACCCCCATGATCTTCTTTCCAAAAAGGAAAAAAAATAAACGAGTAGAAGCTTGAGAACCAGAGAAAGAAAGAGGATAATGACAAGCTTGTAAGAGGTCAGTGTTTTTGTTTATTCAGTTTTGGTTAAAAACATAGATAAATAATATATTCTTTTTCGACTGTCGGCATCGTGTCCGGTGATGTCTGACGACCTCGGGCCAATCCTAGATCTAGGCTCTTGCTGGAGGTGGCCACTCCGGTCACTTAACCCAAACAAACCCATTTGGGTTCATAAGCAGTCAACGAACGGAAGGATGAGGAAGATGAAATGGAATTTTATCATATAAACACTTAGCTTATTAAGGTTTATTTTTACGTCCAACTTTTAAGGCTTATCCCTGTTAACAAGTAATTTGATGGAGAAGTATCATATCCATGTCAACAACTAATCTGATGGAAAAGTAACCTTTAGGCCTTTACCGTAGAAGAGTTTACAGTTTTGTCCTAACTTTTGTTTCAAGCCTAAAGAAAAGAAACAGATTTTAGAAAACCTCCTAGAAACTAGAAATATTAGTTTCATATCCAAAATAGTTTATGAGTATAGAATCTTTAGTATTAGAAATTTATATGCTTCTAGGTTTGATCGAGGAATAGGTTCTTGGAGTAGTATTCTCCAAATTGTTGTCAGATTTTCTGAAGGTGAGTGTATTTCTTCTTATTAGTTAATTTAATCTATTATATATTATTTAAATGATAGTTATTTTTGAGTAGAGAAATTATGGATCAGATATGTTATTCTGTTTATTTATAGTTGTTGGACCCTAATGCCACTAGGAAAGAACCCTAGGGGGGTGAATAGAGTTTATGCTAATCTAATTTGATTTAATGCCAATTAAAGTTTATTAACAAATATTCTTGCAAGATAGATATACAATGTGTTATGAGGAAGAATGAGCAATATAAATAAAGAGCAATATCCTAGCTATGAGATATATAGCGAAATATATGCAATGATATATAAACTAACACAAGGGTAAAATAAACAATAAACAAACAAGACTGATAGTGAGCAAATGATAAACTAAAAAACAAGCAAATGATCACGGAGTTCGGACCTTCCGTCCTACATCTCCACTCCCCACTCTCGGGGAGAAATCCACAACACAACCGGGTTTTCGACGCTCACCCGAAAAACGTTTACACCTCACAAGTTCGGTTTTCTAGCTCACCAAAAACTCTACAATCTCACACTCTTACAATCACACTCTACATCCTCTAAGTGTTGGTCTCTAGCCCATGTCCTTCCTCAAGTGCTCGAATTTACGACCTCTCTCTAGGCTTTACTACTGACATCACTTCTCTTGGAATCGATCCCGTCTCTCACAACACACTTCTCTCGGCGTACAAGTGTATTACAAATTGATCTCACAATAAATGCACAATTATAAATAGTTTGTTCTCTACAATGGATGAGAACTCAATGTAGCTCACTCAATCACAACACCAACCCAAATTACACAATGTGTGAAAATACTTAAGCTCAAGTAGTTGTGTGTTAAAGATAACAAATAATATAAACTCAATTGAAATCTAGATTAAGAAAATTATAATCAAACATATAAGTAGCTAGAGATTGAGTTTAGAAAACTTCTCCAATAAAAACAAGAGTTGAGTGATGTAGATTGAAGCCCAAACAAGAATGGATAATCTCCTCTTCCTCTTGTAAAAATTTCTCCACAAAACAAACTTAAAACAAAACTTAAACAAACTTTTAAAGACCCTTTAAACTTATTTTAAAAACTCTTAAAATTTGTTTAAAATATTCTATTGGTTAAAATGAACTAAGGATATGTAGGGGTATTTATAGGAACCCCAAGGGAAAGAGAAAACAAGGCAAAAAGATCAAAAAATCAAAACAGATAAAAGCTAGAAAAAACTAGCCGTTACAGCATCAGTCGACTGACGGGTTCGATCAGTCGACTGATGTGCTGACCGCTACAGGCAGCTCAAGTTTATCAGTCGACTAAAGACCTCGTCAATCGACTGAAGACCTCATCAGTCGACTGAATAAAAAATAGAATTTTTTTACAATTCCAGGCGATTTTTTCAGTCGACTGAACACTTGCATTTGTCGACTGATAACATAATATCATCCTGATTAAAATAAAAAATCTAATTTTTAAGTGCCTTTAAAAATAGGAAATAAATTTCAAAAATTATAAAACTTTTGGAAATGATTATAAACATGATAATAAACATGTTACAAAAAGAATGTTTAGAATAGCACTTCATATTTGTAAAATCACATCATTTTTTAAAACTAGTCCAAAACATGAAAATACAAAACACATTTTTTTGTCATTTTGACTTAAACAAACTTTTGAAAGTTTATAAAATAATTTTATAGACTTAATAAAAAATGTATATCATGATTGTTAAGTCCATAAACAAATAACTTAATATTTTCACAAATTCATTTTTGTATAAACTTGAAAACCTAAACATATATGTATATATATAAATATATATATACATACAAACTAATAAAATATGTGTGTATATGATATTGCGCTTAGAGTATTAAAAACGCATATTATAAACTCCTAAACTTGATTATCCAAGCTATAGGTCTTCAATATGGCTCGACTTGGTAAACTTGGATGAAGCTTGAACTTGAACCTTTTGACTTAAATTGCATTGCTTCACTCCTATTCCTTCCATCCTCCAATGGATATGATCGTGAAAGCTCTAATTCATCCAATCTCCAACTCATTGTTTTCCTAGAATAAATATAAAGACACAAAAACTAGACAAATAATATTAGTTGTAAATTGTTTGTTAAAACATCATCAAAATAAAAAGGCCAAGAATCCCCCCCTTTGTTATGATGACAAACAAATTTTACAAAGAGTATATATAAAATAAAAAATAAAGTATAATACTCAAAAACATAAATATACTCACATATTTCGCCCTCTTTGACAACATCAAAAACTAGAGATATGAAAGAAATAGGAAAGTGAAAGCTCCCCTATCTATAAACATGATGAGTATAGAAACAAATACTAGGGAATAGCTCCCCCTACCAAAAAGCCTTAATGAATATATGAAGTGAATACTAAGGCAAACATGTGAGCAAGCATGGATGAAAACATGCTAGGCAAAACTCACATACAAAAAGACAATGAGGACGCATATAAATATGTCATTATGAAAATAGTGACTCATTATACAAACATAAAAACAATATATAAATAGATATATGAAAACAAGAGAATGAAGAACATGAGAATCATAAAAAACGTTTTCAAATGAAAACAAATCAAACAAATGAATTCATAAATCAAAATCTAAGTCAAAAAATTTTGTCATATTTGATAAGAAGGCAAGAGAGGCAACTATATCAAGCTCTTAAGCTTGTTCTAACCCATATAAAGACTTTTAGTACCCGATAAATATAATTTAGGAAATAAACACCTAATAAATCCGGGGGTTGCATAAACATATACCTCTCATGACAATCAAAGACAAAAGAATGAAAAACATGAAAAACAAAGTCTTGACATAAAATTTATTTTATTTTCAAAAAAAAAATTTCAAAAACATGTTTTTCAAAACCAAGAAATGGAAAAAACAAATAAAATCACTAAAAATCTTGGTTTAAAAGTTAAATTTATTTTGTTACCCAAGTATTCTTGGTACCATAGGATTTAGGAACATGACCCCTATTATGAAAGCTTTATGCCCTAGGGTTATGATCCCTTTTGGGCGCATTTTATGCATTAATCCGGTCATAATAATAATTTTGCAAATAACCCTTCCGATTACAATATGTGTAATGAAAGAGACCCATTTGTTTTTGTGGACCATTAACTCGTGCATGGGAAACATTTGCAAACATGGATGGTCTTTTAAATTTATTTTAAAAATGTAAAACTCTTTTTAAATTAAAACAAAATTTAGTCAAATGACCAAACCTACCACAAAAATCACATTTAAACACATTAGTATGCTTATGATGAGCTTTGTGAGTATGAGCATGTGAATGTGTATGTGTACATGATGAAGCTTGATAGGATGCACTAAGATCATTATATTTTGTGGGTTTACGTGCATCATAGCAAAATTTAGCAAGGTGGCCTTTTCGATCGCAAATAGAAAATTTGTAAATCTTGCTATACATGTGTGCATAGTGTGTAGAAGACTTGGAAGTATGTACACGGGACTTTGCACACAAGTCCATAAGCTTGTTATTTTATTTACAATGCATGTTTTAAGAGTTGAATCTAAACATGAAATATGATTTTTAACAACATTCAACTCATCATTAGGCACATATGCATTAACATTAGAAGTAGAAAAAACATGATCATTCTTAAATGAATCAAATTCATTTCTAATAGTTTCTACCTCTAGCATGGCATTATTTTTAGCATGAGAAAAACTAGCAATGGATGATGTCAATTTTTCATTTTTCATTTTTCAATTTTAACTTATCATTATTTTTTTAAGCATCATATTTTCTTTTTCAAAGATATCAAAATTGGAAGCTAGCTTCTCATGATGGATTTTAAGCTAACATGCTTGCTTTTCAAATCAATAAAATTATGTTGTAATTTAGTGTAGGCATGCATTAACCTATCATATGCACATGCGAGTTCATTGATAGATAAATCATCATCGAAATCGGACTCGCTTACCACACCAGGGCTATCGCTTAGTGGCCGTATGCATGATGCTCCAATATCACTTGAAGTCGACAACGCGTCGAATCTCCTCCAAGTCTCATTGATGTACTTTAAAAAGTTTCCATATTGTGTAAGCGCAATCAAAATGAGCAAGTTCGTTAGAAATACATGGTTCAAAGGCATTAAACACTAACTTGTTCATTGTAAACATCTTTTTATCATATCCGCTCCACTTGGATTTCTCCAATGTGGGCACAATGTAAGCACTATCAATAACTTCTCATAAATCGATATTTTAGATTTAACAAATATTTTAAATCTAAAGCACCATTGAGCATAAGAGAAATTTCTGTATTTAGGAGCAATATTAACATCATAGCCTAAACACGGTGCAACATGCATATCCATAACTAAAATTATATGCAAGCAAGATAAATGAAATCAAAACTAGATTACACAATAAGATAACTTGAATCTTTAACTCAATGTGATTAGACCTTAAATTAAAGAGCACCAAGCACCGATACCAATTGTTCGACCTTAATGTCACTAGGAAAGAACCCTAGAGGGGGGTGAATGGGGTTTACGCTAATCAAATCTGATTTAATGATAATTAAAACTTATTAACAAATATTCTTGCAAGATAGATATATAATGTGTTATGAGCAAGAATGAGCAATATAAATAAAGAGAAATATCCTAGCTATGAGATATATAGTGAAATATATGCAAGGATATATAAACTAACACAAAGGTAAAATAAACAATAAACAAACAAGAGTGATAGTGCGCAAATGAAAAACTCAAACACAAGAAAATGATCATGGAGTTCGGACCTTCTGTCCTACGTCTGTGCTCCCCACTCTCGGGGAGAAATCCACTACACAACCAGGTTTTCGACGCTCACCCGAATAAAATTTACACCTCACAAGTTCGGTTTTCTAGCTCACCTAAAACTCTACAATCTCACACTCTTACAATCACACTCTACACCTTCTAAGTGTTGGTCTCTAGCCCGTGTCCTTCCTTAAGTACTCAAATTTACGACCTCTCTCTAGACTTTACTACTGACGTCACTCCTCTAGGAACCGACCCCGTCTCTCACCACACACTTCTCTTAGTGTACAAGTGTATTACAAAGTGATCTCACAATAAATACACAATTACAAATAGTTTGTTCTCTATAATGGATGAGAACTCAATGTAGCTCACTCAATCACACCACCAACCCAAATTACATAATGTATAAAAATATTTAAGCTCAAGTGGTTGTGTGTGAAAGATAACAAATAGTATAAACTCAATTGAAATCTAGCTTAAGGAAATTATAATCAAATAAATAAGTAGCTAGAGATTGAGTTTAGAAAACTTCTCTAATAAAAACAAGAGTGGAAGGATGTAGATTGAAGTCCAAAAAAGAATGGATAATCTCCTCTTCCTCTTGTGAAAATTTCTTCACAAAACAAACTCAAAACAAAACTTAAACAAACTTTTAAACACCCTTTAAACTTGTTTTAAAAACTCTCTTGGTTAAAATTTGCTCTCTTGGTTAAAAACTCTCTTAAAATTTGTTTAAAACATTCTCTTGGTTAGAATAAACTGAGGATATGTGGGGGTATTTATAGGAACCCCAAAGGAAAAAGAAAACAAGGCAAAAAGACCAAAAACCTAAAACAGATAAAACCTAAAAAAAACTAGCCGTTACAGCATCAGTCGACTGACGGGTTCGATCAGTCGACTGATGAACTGACTGTTACAGGCAGCTCACAGCTCATCCGTCGACTGAAGACCTAGTCAGTCGACTGAAGACCTCATCAGTCGACTGAAGACCTCATCAGTTGACTGATCAGTCAACTGATCGGTCGACTGAATAAAAATAGAAACTTTTTATAATTTTAGGTGATTTTTTTAGTCGACTGAACACTTGCATCAGTCGATTGATAACATAATATCAGCCTGACTAAAACAAACAATCTAATTTTTGAAGTACCTTTAAAAATAGCAAATAAACTTAAAAAATTATAAAACTTTGGAAAATGATTATAAACATGATAATAAACATGCTACAAAAATAATATTTGGAATAGCACTTCACATTTGTAAAATCTTATTATTTTTCAAAACTAGTCCAAAACATAAAAATACAAAACACGTGTTTTTGTAATTTTGACTTAAACAAACTTTTGAAAATTTATAAAATAATTTTATAGACTTAATAAAAGATGTATATCATGATTGTTAAGTCCATAAACAAATAACTTAATATTTTCACAAATTCATTTTTGTATAAACTTGAAAACTAAAATATGTATGTATATATATAACTATATATATACATAAAAAGTAATAAAATGTGTGTGTATATGATATTAAGCTTAGAGTATTAAACACACATAATATAAACTTCTAAACTAGATTACCCAAGATATAGGTCTTCATTATGGATCGACTTGGTAAACTTGGATGAAGCTTGATATTGAATCTTTTAACTTGAATTGCATTGTTTCACTCCTATTCCTTCCATCCTACAATGTATATGATCGTGAAAGCTCTAGTCCATCCAACCTCCAACTCATTGTTTGCCTTGAATAAATATAAAAACATAAACACTAGACAAACAATATTAGTTGTAAATTGTTTGTTAAAATATCATCAAAACAAAGAGGCCAACAATAGTAATTATTAACAAATTTGAATCGTAATTGCTCTTTATATTTTTACAAGATAAATACTATTTAGTATATGAGATTATTGAAAATATATTATTTCAAATTCAAACGCATTTATTTAAGAGTTCTATTTGATGAAAAATTTATTTATTTGTTTAGATTCATGAATATTCTATTTTCATGAAACTGACATGCACGGGAAAAGTTTGCAAAAGTGTTTAAGCATTTATATTGTTTTTCATACAAGTGGAAATTACAAGTGATACTTTGAGCGAAAAGAAAAATATTTTAAATATTAAAAATCCTCAGAAGTTCACTATGGAGTGAAGTGATTTGTCTAAGCCTACCATATGGTATGAAGTATAATGATGAGTATTAAAGTGGCCTTTTTGGCAAAAGTGAAGCGGCTATCGGGCAACTTATGGTAGTGCTAGGCATATTCTATCTCCAGTTTGACCTATAGTGATTCGATGCGCATTCAAATGCTATTGGGCTATCGTAGCTTTAGTGTGATAACTGAGGAAGTTTGCAAAATATGATTTTACAGTTTAAAAGTATTTAGTGCACATTCATATTATTTCTTAAATTTTGTAGAAATTATTTTATGACATTGTCACATGCTATTAATGAAAGTTTCTCTTGTTCGAAAAATATATGTTCTCAAAAATTGTTCTCTCTGAAAATAGCTTGTTTATATTTAATACTGAAAACTTTCGTAAACTTGTCTGATCCTTTATGATAAGTTATCTGCTCACTGAGTGTAAATTCACCCCGCTGTTTTTTAATCTTTTTCAGATAAAAATTAGATAGCTTTATCACTACCTTAGAGCTTTGGAACATGAGAAGGATCATTTAGACTGCTTGATGGTGAAATTATAGTTATACTAGTCATGCTACTATGGTTATGTAATAAGAGTCTTTCGACTCATCAAAGTGAACTAGTTAAAATGTAGTTTTTGCACTGAGACCTCTATATGTCAATAAAGTTTCTTTTGTTGAAAGTTTTATTTGTGATATGGAGTGCACAGCAGGCTTAGCATGTGCTTTTTACACGAATTACCGTTGTCATGCATCTCAAAATAAACTGCATATTTTGCGGTCGTGACAATATCTCTTATTTTCTATAAGGGATGATCCATTCAACTTGTAGCAAACCAAAGCCTCTAAAAGGTATTCCATATAGCAGGTGCAGTTATTTCCAACCAATTCTCATTAATGATGTTAATCAACTTGATTAGAAATTGAGCAATTTGGAACCGTGTGAAAACATGACTAGAGAATTAACTCTTCAATTTAGTATGCTTATGAGAAATGTGTTGAGATTTATATCAGCTATTAAATTCATAATGGGAGAGATGATAGCAGTCATAGAATTCTACTTCTTTTTCTTTCATTCTTTCTTTAGTTCATTTATATATGTTTTTGATCTGATGAAAGTTGGGATACTTTCTGCAGATGTGGTAAACTCAAAGTTTTATCATAGTTGTCAATTGGCCATTTCTTTCTTTCTCTTTGATTTTTGTGTTGTTTTGGATCTGAGCAAGAGATGTTTCTCTTAAACGTTAAATAGAACAGTGTTTAGCTTGTTCATATTGTGTGAAATGAGGGGACTGAACGTATTAAAAATCTTTAGAAGTTCACTATGGAGTGAAATAATTTGTCTAAGCGTACCATATGGTATGGAGTATACCAATGAGTATTAAAGTGGCCTTTCTAGCAAAAGTGAAGTGACCTTCGTGCAACTTATGGTAGTGCTAGGCACATTCTATCTCTAGACCTATAGTGATTCGATGCGCATTCATATACTACTAGGCTTTAATTTTCGTAGCCTTAGTGTGACAACTGAGGAAGTTTGTAAAATATGATTTTACAGTTTAAAAGTATTTAGTGTTCATTCATATTATATCTTAAATTTCGTAGAAATTACTTTATGACATTGTCACATGCTATTAATGAAAATTTCTCTTGTTTGAAAAATATATGCTCCCCAAAATTGTTCTCTCTGACAATAGCTTGTTTATATTTAGTACTAAAAAATTTCATAAACTTGTTTGATCTGCTAATGATAAGTTATCTGCTCACTGAGTGTAAATTCACCCCGTTATTTTTCAATCTTTTTTAGATGAAAATTAGATAGATTTATCAATACATCAGTGTTTTAGAACACGAGAAGGGTCGTTAGAGTGCTTGATGGTGAATTATAGTTATACTAATCATGCTACTGTGGTTACGTAATAAGAGTCTTTCGACTCATCAAAGTGAACTAGTTATAATGTAGTTTTTGCACTGAGACCTCTATATGTCAATAAAGTTTCTTTTGTTGAAAGTTTTATTTGTGATATGGAGTGCACAATAGGCTTAGCATGTGCTTTTTGCACGTGTTACCGTTGTCATACATCTCAAATAAGCTGCGCATTTTTGGGGTCGTGATAATATCTCTTATTTTCTATAATGGATGATACATTCTGCTTGCAGCAAACCAAAGCATGACTAGATAATAAGTCTTCAATTTAGTATGCTTATGAGAAATGTGTTGAGATTTATATTAGCTATTAAATTCATAATGGGAGAGATGATAGCTGTCATAGAATTCTACTTCTTTTTCTTTCATTCTTTCTTTAGTTCATTTATATATGTTTTGGATCTGATGAAAGTTGGAATACTTTCTGCAGATGTGGTAAACTCAAAGTTTTATCATAGTTGACAATTGGCCATTTCTTTCTTTCTCTTTGATTCTGATGTTGGTTTCGATCTGAGCAATGTTGCGCATCAGCGGAAGCGTGCTCGCGAACCAAACACCCACTTGAGTCTACGAACAATAGAGGAGAACAACTAACGAGTGTAATTCACAAAAGAATGGTAAAATCACACACAAACACAAAGAATTTACATGGTTCAGTAAGTTGCCTATGTTCACGGGGAGAGGATGGGGAGAGTTCACTATATGGAAGAGAAAACAACGAGTTACAACTCACACAAACTCTCAAAACAACCATAACTAATGATCTCTCACTCCCTCACAGTAATCACCCTCTCAAAATGCTTAACAAGATCTCTATTCTCTGATAAACCCCTCTCTCTTCTAAAACATTCTATATATATAGAAACCCTAAAACCAAAACAGACTAGAAATCCAACAACTCTATCCCAATAATTCCAAAACTAAAACCAAAACATACAAGAATTCTGTTTGGTCAAATAACCTGCTATCCAACAATTCTCCATCTCAGCGAAGTGTTCACAAAACTGAGCTGACACCAATAAGAGCACCAATGTGTCATCTCTCCAAATCCGGCTATACCAATATGATTGCCTACGTACTCCCTCTCCCAAGGGATCAAGTCGTGCCTGTAGTTCATCCAAATAGTCCCGAAAGGCCTCAACAAGCACAAATCCACAACAAGTTTCTACAATGATCGAACTTGTTGCTCGGGACCACCTTTGTGAGTATATCTGCTGGATTGTCTCTTGTGTGGATCTTCACGAGCTTCACATCCCTATCTTCAAGAACATCCCGGACGAAATGATAACGAACGTCAATGTGATTCGTCCGCATATGAAAAACTTGATTCTTCGCCAAATAGATAGCACTCATACTATCACAATGAATAGTGACAGATCGCAGCGAAACTCCAAGATCCTCCAAAAGTCCTCGAAGCCAAATCGCCTCCTTAACAGCCTCCGTAATCGCCATATACTCTGTCTCCATCGCCGACAAATACATTATAGACTGCAAGGTGCATCTCCATCACACCAGCGTACAAGTCAAAGTAAACACATATCCCGTCATCGATCGGCGCTTATCCAAATCTCCAGCATAGTTCGAATCTACATATCTAATACATAGCTGTCCACCACTAGTGTCCTGGTCAAACACCAAACCAACATTGAGAGTACCTCAAATGTACCTTAAAACCTACCTCACAGCATCCTAACGAACTGAACCCGGGTCATGCATGTATCGTGAAACCATCCTAACTGCCTGTGACAAATTCGACCTCGTACAAACCATGGCATATATCATGCTTCCCACTGCACTCGCATATGGAGTCTTCGACATTAACTATCTTTTTTCATCTGTCTTCGGTGAAAGGTCAGCTGAAAGCTTCAAATGGGCTCCCAAAGGTATACTGATTGGCTTCATCTCCATGCTCACATTGAATCGTTGTAAAACCTTCTTCAAATAAGCCACCTGTATTAAACTAATTCTACCCTTATCTCTATCTCTGCCGATCTCCATACCTAAAATGCGCTTCGCTACACCCAAATCCTTCATCTCAAACACACTTGAAAGCTAAATCTTCAATCTACCTATGACAGATTTAAAAATAGAAGCAACCAACATTTCATTGATATAAAGCAATAAGTAAATGTACGTACCTCCATGCAACTTGTGATAGTATACGCAAGGATCAAACTAGCTCCTAATGTATGAATGACCAATCATGAACCCATCAAATCACCTATATCACTGTCTCAGAGATTTCTTCAACCCGTATAGTGATTTTTTCAATCTACACACCTATTTCTCCTTTCTGGCAGCTCGAAACCCCAATGGTTGAGTCATATAAATTTTTTCATAAAGATCACCATGAAGAAAAGTTGTTTTCACATTCAACTGATCCAATTCCAAACCATACTGTGCCACCAAAGCTAGCAAGATCCAAATCGAAGAGTGCTTCACAACCGGAGAAAAGACTTCATTGTAGTCAATTCCTTCTTCCTATGCATAACCCTTCGCAGACAATTTAGCCTTAAATCTTATAGGAGTGCCCTGAATGCCCTCCTTTTTTGTATAAACTTATTTATAACCAATAGCCTTCCACCCCTTTGGAATCTCAACAAGCTCCCATGTGTCGTTCCTGTGAAGAGACTCTATCTCCTCTTGCATAGCCTCCTACAACAAATCAGCCTCTGAACTCTGCTCAGCCTCTCTGAATATAGTAGGAACCATTTCGTTGACACTCTCCACTGGAAGTGCATTTGCAACGACTATGTCTGTATACCTCACCGATAACTGTATGTCTCTCCTCGGTCTCTGAACTGCAATCGAATCCTAAACCTGAGTCGTCAGTCTCTGATCCTACTCTGTCATACATGTATCCTCCAAATCATCACCGTGCTCACCTAGCATCACCTTAGTCGGCACTCTAATGGATACGGTCCTATCTGGACTCTATGGAGCTACATCAATCTCTACGACTTGCGATATCTCCTCTGTCGGGGTGCTCTCCACCTGATGAGAGCTAGTAGACTTCAAGAGCGAAGCCTCATCGAATATGACAACTCTACTCAGCACAGTCTTATTCTTAACTGGATCCTAAAGCTTGTATCCTTTCACACCACACTTGAAGCCCATAAATATGGCCTTCCAAGCTCGAGGTTCCAATTTATCAGTTCTGGCATGATAAAATACAGGGCACCTAAATATCTTGAGCTGATCATAGTCGTATGCTGGCTCTCCCGACCATATCTCTATAGAGGTTTTCCTCTCAATCACAGATGAAGGTAGCCTATTAATGTGGTGGCTCGCATATGAAAGTGTCTCAGCCTAAAATATTTTCTTCAAACCACTCTGTGATAACAAACATCAGATCTTCTCCAGTAAAAACCGATTTAACCTGTCTACCACCCCATTCTACTACAGTATATGACTAACTATGAAGTGCCTCTTTATACCCTCATCTCGACGTAGCTGCTGAAAGGGGTCTGAAATATACTCGCCGCCGTTATCGGATCTTAACGTCTTGATTTTTCTCCATGTATGTAGTTCCAATCTTCTCTTCTACTCCACAAATATCTCTAGAACTTCACTCTTCTTTTCCATGGTGTACACCCAATAATGCCTAGAATAGTTGTCTATAAACGTGATGAACTAATGTCGACCAATAAGTGATGCCGTCTTGGTAGGACCCCAAACATCCGTGTGCATATAGTTCAAGATGCTTGTCATCCTATGAATGGTTATCCCGAACTTTACTTTAGTCTTCTTGCCAAGAACATAGTACTCATAGAATTCAATCTTCCCCCTCTTGGCTCTCTTCAATAGCCCCTGCTTGTACAGTGCCTACTGTTTGTTGGAAAATTACAAGAAATTTGAGAAGTAAACTTGTATTAATCTCCCTAACTAACTTAGGAAAAGAATGAATATAATCTCTCTTTGTAACCTCTCTCTAACTAACTTAGAAAAAAATTATAATTTTCTCTTATCGTTTTCTCGATTTACAAAAGAGAGAAGGAATCGACGGAGATCCTTCCCTTTGTTTAAAACTGTGTTCTTCTTGGTAACGATGGGAGTTTGAATTTTATATCCTATTGATGATCGTAACACTTCAATTTGTGGAACACAGTCTATTCCTCTTGACTTGATGTCGGGAGAACTTGCGAGGTAAGTTTAAAACTCTTAACGAGTTAAGAACTCTAAATGAGTTTAAAACACTGTAAAAGAGTTAATTTTAGAAAAGGAACGGATCCTCTTTAAGTGGAATAAGCCGATCAGTTCTTCAACCAAAAATGGTTCAAAAGCCAAGCTTTCAAAGCACCAAAAGCTCCAACCAAAGCTAATTCAAGATGATCCAAAAAGCCTCCTTTTGTAGCTGACTTCTTAGTTATTTATAGGGATTTAAGGTGTGTAACCGCCCCCTTAAATCACTCCTTAATAAGGGTTTAATGCCCTTAATTCATGAAAAATAATTTTGGAACCATTTAAAATGTGTTTGAATCGGTCAAATACGAGATTCGCGTTCTGGAAATGATCGTCGTGTTTAGAACTGTAAACACGGTAGCGAGCTCCGTGTTTTGAATTTGGAACGCGGTGGTGAACTCTGCGTTTTGAACTTGGAACGCGGTGGTGAGCTCTGCATTTTAAGCTTGGAACGCAGTGATGACTTTCGCGTGTTGAGCTTGGAATGCGGTGATGACTTCCGCGTGTTGAACTTGGAACATGGTGGTGAGCTCCGTGTTTTGAGCTTGGAGTGCGGTGATGACTTCTGCATGTTTGTTTGAAGAGATCATCAACTTGTAATCTCTTCTGTTAGAATGTTACAAGGATTGTCATCTTGTAATCCTAGCCTTTGGGTCTTTGAGATGTGAGAGTCGTCAGTTTGTAACTCTTGTTTGTTGTTGCAAAAGTTATTAGATTGTAACTTCCATCATCAGTTGTTGTGAGAGTCATCAAATTGTAACTCTTATTGATTGTTATGAAAGTCGTCAAATTGTGACCTCCATCATTTATGTTTTGTGGGGATTAGCTATCTGTAGTGATTTTTAGATAGCCTACACTTGCAGTGACTTTTTACCTGTGTGCCCCAATCTGTAGTGCCATAGTCTGCTCGTATCCGCCTTTGAAACTACCAAAGCTACCTGGCCAATCTCAGTGCTTCCCTTCAGATAATATATATTTCTACTACGGACTCCCTTCATCACTACCAAAGATCCCTTAGTAACACTTGTTACACCTTTCTAAAAAGTCATATTGAATCCCTTTGCCTCCAAAGCTCTAATAGAAATAAGATTCTTCTTCAGCTGAGGAACAAATCTCACTTTATTCAACTGACGAACAACTCCATCATGCATCTAAATCCTGATGGTACCTATCCTACAAATACCACATGACTAATCATTTCCCATGACTACCACACCTCCATCGATCTTCTCAAAAGATGCAAACCAATCTCGTCGGGGAGTTAGCATCAGAATCCAACATCCAATCTGATGCATCAGCATGGTTAACTGTTAGAGTAATCAATAGAGAAAAGCATGAATCATCTGAATCATTACCACTTTTAGCAACATTCACTCGCTGGCCTTCAGGCCCTTCTTCTTGCTATTCTCCTTCTCTCTGAGCTTTAGGCAATCTCTCTTCTAATGTTCTTGTTCTCACTACCACATTTGAGGCCTATAGGGACGGTTGTGAACCGTCACACTAGGCATGGAAACCGTCACACTAGGCCTATGGGGACGGTTCAACATCCGTCTTATTTAAGCTGTGCTCTTAGGTCTAATGGGACGGTTTATGCTCCTAGTGCAACAATTTATAATCTGTCATCCTTGATACCATAAGGGAACGGTTGTGCTAAGTGGTCGGTTCTTAGTTTAGACCAAGTGGAACGGTTATATATCAAGGGGAACGGTTTTTTGGTTCTAAGCAACGGGAACAGTTTGATAGCAAGAGAAACGGTTTTTAGGTTCTAAGCAATGGGAACAATTTTATAGCAAGGGGAAAGGTTTCTACGGGGACGGTTTTTATACCAAGGGGAACGGTTTCGAGCTTGACCTAAGAGGACGGTTATATTGTCTATAGGAACGGTTTTGTTTGTGATCGATGTGGACAATTTTTATACCAAAGGGGATGATTTTTATTTTTTATTGATCAAAACAAATCACCCAGATATCACACATCAGTCCATCACATACAAAGAAATAATAGTCCAAGTTTTACACACAAACTAACCAAACTTTAGCCTTAATATAATGAACAATTCATTACAACGAAGAACAATATTATAGCAATAGGATTGAGATAATTCTTCACAAGTTTTACACACAAACTTACCAAATTAAGCACATATCACAAATCCTCCATGATTAAAACAAAGAGCTACTACTTAATCAAAAGGTCAAAATGTCTCTATTGAGACGATTAAGTTCTAAATCTTCACAACAAATAAATCCCCCAAAGAGTGACAAGTATGGATCTTCAGATGTTTTCCTGCATACATCAAGAAAAAGATGAGTAAGCACAAGTAGAATGAAATGCACTGTTATGGATTCAGAGCATCCATTCCTACTTTTATCATTACAAGGTGATTTGTCTATGGAAACATGTGTTTTGCCCTCCTGTTTTAATGAGCAGCAGTTTCTTAATATAAGAATGTGTATTTTATGCAGATAAGCAAGCCTCAGTGATTTGAGGGTGTTGCATTGTTACTTGGGTGTCCAAAATGATTTATTATTGACTTTGATTTCCGTACGAAACTTGGGGAGGGTGCTGAGCAGTTTTTGTACTTGATGATGTCCTTGTGATCACAAATGAGTGTTTGGTTGGCAGGAGATAAAGTTGTAGCAGTAATTACTATATGTGGATTAATATCTTTCGTTGCAGGCCACATATTGGTATATATAACTTCATTATGAATAACCAAGAGATCATCCCCAAAAAAATGAAATTCCTATTGGAAAATAGTAAAATCAACATGTTTAAAAAAGAAAGTCTAGAAATTTTCATATAAAGATGGATTGTAATGATGAAGAATTGCTCTTGGACGGAATATTTGTTCCTTAATTAGAGAAGGAAAGGGATGGCAAAATATGCTGTATTTTAACATGAATGGGACAAGGCCTCGAAACTGACGTGGGTCTATATCTTTTAATATAGAGCATTCAATCAATATTTTAAATTTGAAGAATTGCTATCCTCTGCTAAAATAAGCTTTCCCTTCTCGTCAAAGTTTCAACAGTTATTAGGAATTTGAGAAAGATAATAGTTATACGTGACCATATGATCAGATATCAGTAGGTGGCCTACCTTTACATTGCCGAATGTGTCGGCAGCAGTGAAGTTGATTCCGATACGGGAAAAATGAAGATGGATCAGGAGGAGGCACAATAAAGTACATGGATCCACTGTTAACATCCATACATGAGATAAAATTAAACACTTGCAGGATATTCTCAACATATCTCAGTATAAAATTATAGCAAATACATCATAAAGTTACCTGCTGTTGGAGCTGTGAATAAGAAGAATCGACCATTTCAAAGTGGAATTCCTTGCATTATACCTGAAATTTACGAAACCAAACGCGTGAAAAACTAAGAGAAAATTGAAAGTATAATAAGAAGTTACACCATATTCCACAAGGTTAAACAATGATGGAAAGACACAGGTAAGGGTTGCCATACACCCAAATGCAGGCTTAATTTCAATTCACAGGGATATTAATATAAACGAAGAGAAAGGAATAGCAAAGTTAGCTTAAGAAGTTACGCTGTAGGACATAGTAACGAGATGTAGAACATCAAATGTATTTATTATAATTATTTACTAAATTGTCAACAGAACTAAAAGTTATTTCCTCACATGTATTCATCAATAATTGAAGCACATATAGAAAGGAATACCTATCTTTTGTGTACCTTGAAACAAAAGCTAAAGTCTAAAGATTCTACAAATTGTTGTGTAGGTCTTGGTCTTGTCCAAGAGATGGGACTGGGCAGCTTGTGGAGAGAAGAATAATGTGGGGGGTATTATATTCCTAAGTTTATCTTTGGCAAAAAAAAAGCATTTGATTGTATAAAGTTCTAGAAAGTGACATACATAATAGAGAGAGAAAAAGGAATGCATGCACGAGCATGTTATGTAAAAAAATGACGGGGCTGATTTAGGAGTAAAATCCAAGCCAATTAGAAACTGAAATACTAAAAAAATCAAGACAAAAAATAAGTGATGTTATTGAGGACAATAAACCATATGGTAATAAATGTGTTGCGTACTAGTAAAACTAAGGTTTAATTAATGGGAGGCCCTATATTCAAGATCAAACTATGACTTATATAATGAAATTAAGAGTAAGCACAAGTAGAATAGAGGAGACACGGATAGTAGAAGGATAAAGGTCATTAGAGTCATAACTTATTGCATGAAATGGACTGTATGTGTCTCTTTAGAGTCATAACTTATTGCATGATGATCATATTTATGTATATAACACCTCATTTCGGGCGAACGAAGAAGCAATCAATCCAAATCAAGTTGTCATAATACACAAAAAAGAAAAAGAAAGATATAACAAAAGAAAAAACTACCTCATTTCGTGGCTGATGGCTGCTTACAGATGGGCGAGAATGATCATGATTTCGAGCACTACTACCTTGCTCAGGTGATCTTGTGCGTGCAATAAGTCTTGCAATAGCCGTCGGATCAATTGTTTGCCCAAGTGTTTTAGTCAAGAGCTCGGCGAAACCATGATCAAAATCTGCCTTCTGCTCTTCAAACTTTTTTGTCAACTCTTGTTCAACTTTTTATGATATAGTTTGAATAACAGATCCTGGAACTTGCTCAGAGGGATCCATGATCTTTTTATTTTTATTCTGGAGCATGGTTTTAGTGACACCCCTCCCCCTAAGACGTACACGTCCAGGATGTTCATCTTTCTTGACTAAATCCCATGCATCATCAGCTTCATCTTGAGATTTGAGTTCTTCTAAAGCACCATGCATTAGAAAAATTTATATTTAGTTGCTATGCATGTTATATGAAAATTAGGACCTAAAAAGTAATATATGAATATTAATATTTAGGGAATATGGTACATACTATCAAATTGATTGTTTTCTCTCCTTGTGGATTTATCTTCTTTTTACGGGTCTCAATAAACATTTCAGCTTCACTTGGAGGTCTTCCCAACTTATTTTCCTATAATAAAGACATGATAGTTAAAATATTGATAAATACATTAAAAACGAACAAAAAGAAAGGATGCAGTTAATAAGTAACACTAAAAAAATTTGAAATATCATTTGTTTGCAAATCCTCGCAAAACTTATTGTCCCCATAGTGTGCACATATTCTAGACCTTCACGATTTGCTTTGTTGGTCTCACTTGTTTTCTACACATATAGAAGGAACGTGGATTTAAATAACAACCAGACCATTAGTATGAAATGATAAACGAGTGAACAAGAAACGAAAACGAGCCTATAACTCTTGTAAGTATGAATTCAATAATTTATATATGCAACATAATAAAATACATATGGGTTTGTCCATGTCCAGGTCCAGCTAAATAAAGTAGTAAGAATTATTGAATAGTAATTACTAACTAGTAAGTAGTAACATAGACAATTAATCAGCAAATTTTAAACTTTTAAGGTTCAAATTATGGCATGTCCTCAAAATGATATAGGTGATAAGGTACACTACAACAAGAGAAAAAAGAAAAAAATTAGCAAAGAGAAAAGAAAAAAAATTCATTCCCTAAAACAAACTACATTTCAAAACAGAGGCGTACACCTTTCTCGCCTTGTCACACATGTCTTAAGCGAGTGCCTGAGGCACCAAGGCAAGCTCTGATATGTTTATGGCTTATTTCAATTATGTATATTTTGTTTCATTTATTCATATCTATTTCAATTATGTATAGCTTACCCTATACTTTTTTTTAACCACGTCATTGTCAAATAAGAAATGAGTGCTGATAGATAAAAGATATGCTTCTCTATGTATGTGGTCTATAATTTACCAGGAATTGCCATGGCCTAATAGCTTTCAGTACAAAAGAAAGAAAAAAACAAATTTCAAGAATCAAGCACATATCTTATAATCCTGATTGCTATAAGCATGTTAAAGCAATGTTACAGTTATTAATTAGTTGAACTACTCCAGGCTTCAAAGCATGTATTTTTTCTCATTTACCTTTGATTGTTCGGAGTTCCAGAATTTGAGCAAGGCTTTAAATTCTATTTCAGATATAGTATTTGGCCGTGTCTTTAGTCTTTGTTTATCATGTTTGAACCCATCAAAACATTTCTTCTTCAATATGGATTTCCAGCGCCTCCATGCACAATTGTGAGTTTCTAGGGTCCATTTTTTTCCTTCCTCTAGAATGTCATATTTTTCCTACTTTAACATAACTTGACAATAAAAAAAATTGATCATAAATACTTGATATAAATAAGAGGGAAAGAACAACAGGAAATTAGCGATTAATTATAAAAATTGTACCTTAACATAATCCCATATTTTTTCTTTATCTTTTTCTTCAACTTTGTGCCAATTTTCCTTATCCAGAAGTGCAAAACTTGAGTTTCTTCCAAATGTGCCTAAGAAACTGCTAAGTTCATTGCATGCCTTATCTGACGGTCTGATAGGTTGTCCATATCCATTTAAAAAAATAACTTGTCGATCATGGACACTTCGTGCATGAATTTTTTCACATTTAGTTTTCCCTCAATATTTTTTGGGTTTGTCTACCACTTTATTGGCTACCTGTCTTGTTGGTTGTTCCCTTAAGTCCTCACCTCCTTCAAACTCGTTTGTAAAATCCTCCCAAATATTTTCCTCTTCATCTTGCTCATCATGTTCACTAACATCTCCTTCAGCATCTTCTATGAAATCCTCTCTAATATCTTCCTCTTCATCTTCTATGTTGGCTAAGTGTTCTCCTCTTGCTATCATCTTTATTTGTGCATGATTGTGAAGTTGTTGTCGTGCCTTACTAGATTGTCCCTTTTGCTCTATGATTTTTTTCCGAATATCTCGCTCCGCATTTTCTATTTCATCCAACATTTTCTCCTCTCTTGATTGTCTCATACGGATCATTTTCTTCTTTGTCTGCACCTCTAACTCTTTTCTTTGTATTGCAATATTTTTAGTAGGTGGTTCACATATATTGGGCGCATGCTTTCTCATAATATCCATATTATTTACCCGATTATGTTCTTTTGAGAGTACTTGTGGGCATGTCGTTGCCACATTTGTATTCTGTTTCGGAGGATAAAAGATTCTGTTTTGCTTCTTTTTGTCACCACGCCCACATTCTACGCTCGTAACCTACAAATAAGGAAAAGTAAAAAAATTAATACAGTTAGAGAAAGAAACTTAGAATATGCAATTAAAAATCAACCCAACTTACCTCAAATGATCTCTTCTATTTTGAAGAGGTTGACACAGAATTTTTTTCTGCTTTCATGTTTTTGTTTGTTCCCCGGTAACTCCAAGGACAAAAGATACATCAGAACACATATGACTCAGGACACAAATGAAGCATTATATATTGTTCCAGTGCTACTGTTCAAAAATGTTCATCAGTTAGAAGAAACCTCATTTCATGACTTACTATAAACATCACATCTAGAGCTCATGATTGCACTTCAAGTTGTAGAAATCTAGTATTTCTTTAAACAACTTTGGTACAGCAGATCAGGACAAATTCATACAAAATGCAACTTTGGAAAAAGAAACTTTCAAGGGAATTTCTAACGTTTAATAGGGTATTTAAATGTCAAAAGAAAGATATGATATGTAAGAGCAAAGACAGATAACCATTCAATTGATATGGAAAAAGATTTAGTAGTATAATAGCATCCGAACACTTGAGATTCAAACAGGACCAAATTAAAGATCAGCCTTTTGTATTAGACAAAGAAAAGAAAACTTAATCTCTCTAAGGAAGTCATGATTACTAGCCCTTAACGATTGAGCTAAGTCTTACAGTGTTTATGCTCCATGTATGTACTTAACCATAAATTGTCATGTGAAAACTCTCCAAAGTTCCTACAGGCCTTCACTATTTAATTTTTTCGCAAAACTCAGAGGCATCCACTCACATTTGGCTGCAAATATATTTCGATACAAAGCAAGGAGCATGACTAAAAAAGAAATTATAAAATAAAATATATCAAAAGCTCATAATTCACCATAATTTACAACACATTTGAATATAATATGCTTTTATTCTTACGTATCTGAATGATGCATGGTGTTTCTCACAATGGATATGATTAGTCTGACCCAAGTATTTCTTTATTGAAATCTAAAATATAAAATTTCAACATCAAGTGCTGGTTTTGAAATGAAAATTGGCTAGGATTTCATCATGAAAAAAAATATCCCATCCTTATCTCTCAAAAAATTCATAATAATTAAAAATCAACCCGATCATGAAGAAATACATATTTAATATAGCATGCATATTTAATATATGCCTGTTGGAAACATAACAGCCAATATCATGAAGAAATACATCAACAATGCAACAAATTTTTGATGAATAATTTTTGTAGATGTCGTCACATGCCCGAAAGTGTATATTTAAGTAAAATACCACATGCCTTAAATCTTAGAGTTAAGTAAAACATCATTTTTGTTGTAGAGGGTTGGATATGCAGATGTTGGAGTAGCACACAAAACCCTTTTCATTTATATATGTAGCATAGCATGTATGTCCCTAGTTTGTGTTTAATGTATAAAAATTGACGCCAATATAAGAAACATGATTTAGAGCCATCAAATAACTGGTTCATTACTCTCTACTAGAAATAAATTTCGTATGTATGTACATGCATATACATGGTAAAAGCACCCATTATTGCTGATTAATGATGCCTCTAAAAAACATTGAAGGTTAATGGATTTTGAAGAGGTTAATCCTTCAAATATGATTGTTAGTTACAAAATCATAACCTGCAATCTTGCAAAAATTCTGCGTTCTTTAAACTACTAATTCATACTCAAATCATAAAGAAAATGACAAAGTCTACTCAACCCATATACTCAAAACATAAAGTTCAAAGCTTATTTCTTTCAAAACATACAGAAAGTCCCATGTCTTTACTCCATCCAATCCCAATCTGTTTCATCAAAGTCACTGTCTTCATCACCTTCCATTATATTATCATCATGAATATATATATTTGGAGGAATGTCAACAGTGGACCTCGGCACATCATCTCTACACCAACCCACATCATCTATGTCATCATTACTAGTGGGGATTAAATAACTAACAATGTCAATACTTGCAACCCAATAATCACCTCCATGTGTAGCACCAATATCACGGTCAATATCATAAACATGACTAGGAAGCTTCTTTAAAACATAATGTCAATTCTTGTTTGCCTCTTCAACAGGATCCTTCACATAGAAAACTTGATGAACTTGGCATGCCATGACAAAAGGATCATTTATATGGCCTTTGTTATTAAAATTGACGCGGATAAGCCCATATTCATCTTCTTCTGAATGAAACCAGTCACATTTGAATAGCACAACACTAAATTTGCCCCAATAGTCTATTTCAATGATATCTTGTATGACGTCATAAAAAGTAACATTTCCAGTTTTACGATTATGGTCCTTAGAACTTGCATAACTGTCTACTTGACTGGTTACAGACACACCACTATTCTGAGTTTTGCATATTTCATCACGCGCCTTGATGTGGAAAGCACAACCATTTACATAATAGCCTCTGTATTTTTTTCTACAAAATTAGGACCTATTGATAACCATTTTAGATAATCAGGCGCTGATTCCAACTCAGATACTCTAGTTTTAAACCAGTCAGTGAAGTCATTGCTGTGCTTTTGAGCTCCCGTCCATTTATTTGTTCTTCCTCTTTTTCTTGACTGATTCTCAATCAAAAGTTTATGTTCACTACATAACAATACAAAATACATAGGTCTATAAAGTGAAATATGGACAACAACATTAAATAAGAAGTAATAATTAAGTAATAAATCATACCGTATATAATTATCAACTTCATTGTTATCACAATTGTACAAGGCATATCGATGTGCATTAACCTAGTCAACATTATCTAATGTAAATGCTTTGCCCTTTCTTTTCCTCTTTCCTCCCAATGGATGACCTATCTTAGGAAAAATTGGCGATGTCTCTTCTGCAACATCAACTCTCTCATACATACTTGTGTATCTATTAAATCTTGTCTTGACACCATCATGCATATATAATGGGCAAAAAGTTAGGGACTCTTCAGCTAAATATCCTTCTGCTATGGAGCCTTCAGGAGCACTTCTATTACGCACATATGACTTTAATCTATAAAGATATCTCTCTTTTGGGTACATCCATAAGTAGTTGACTGGCCCATAATCCAAAATTTGTTGAACTAAATGAACAGGAAGATGAACCATGATGTCAAAGAAACTTGGTGGAAATATTTTCTCAAGTTGACAAAGTATCTTTACGATCTCAGACTGCAAGGATTTAAGTTCAACTGGCTTGAGAACTTTGCTGCATAAACCCTTGAAGAAAGCACATAATCTGATGAGAGGAATAGCAACACTCCTAGGCAAACTTTTTCTTAATGCAACTTGAAGTAAATATTGCATGAGAAAATGGGTATCATGAGTCTTATACCCAAATATTTTCTTCTCCCTCACATTTACACATCTTGAGATATTTGATGCACAACCATGAGGCACTTTTGCATCCGCCAACACTTTGCAAAACATTTCTTTTTCCTATGATGTCATAGAAAAGCAAGCTTTCACAAATGTAACATGATGACCATCAGCCGACTGCACAGGATGAAGATCTCGTCTTATGCCCATTTGTTGTAAGTCAAAGCGAGCTTTAACATAATCCTTCGTCTTTCCTGAAATGTCTAACAATGTGCCAACAATATTGTCACAAATATTCTTCTCAATATGCATTAAATCTAGCATGTGATGACATCTATTATGCTCCCAATAAGGTAAATTGAAAAATACTGACCTTTTCTTCCACGGACAATTTCTATTTGCATTTTTCTTTTGGTTTTTTCCAAATTCATTGACAAAATCAGATAATCCATCTATAATTTTAGTCCCAGACAATGATATCGGTTCTCTTCCAAGCTCAATGTCACTATTAAACGATCTTTTATTAAATCGCCATGGGTGGTCATCTTTTAAAAATCTGCGATGACCTATATTACACATCTTCTTGCTATATTTTAAATACTCAGAGCATGTATTATAATTGCAATAAGGACAAGCCAACCTACCTTTAATACAACATTATGTATCCTGGAAAGTCACTAATGTAGGATCTGAAATAGATACACTTGAACACTAGAGGGGGGGTGAATAGTATTCTTTTAAAATTTATGCAAAGTATATTATAAATTGCAAAGAAAAATGGCAATCTCAGAAATTCACAATCACAAACACAAGGATTTATACTGGTTCCACCAAACTGGTGTATATCCAGTCCCCATGCAAATCCCGCTTGAGAGTTTCCACTATGATTTTGAATAAACTTACAAAATCAAACGCAAACCTGACCAATTTGCAAGTCCCTATAAATTACAACACCAATTGACAAACACCTTGCCAATTTGAACACCAATCTCTAAACTAAGAGATCAACCCTCTCAAACCCGAGAGAAATCCTTTTTGAAGCAAGAACACAATTGATCCTATAAGCCTTGAATGTGTAGTGAAGTGCAGCAGTGGCTTAGGATTCTTTTAACCTCTGTAAATTGCCTAAACAATAGGTTTTTGAATAATGTTCAGAGGCAATTTTAGAAACTTCTCTTTTTCTCAAAATCTAAATGTTTTTAACTTGAAAAATTGCACAAAGATCAAAGCTTATGGGTATGTATATCTCTATAATTTTTCTGAACAAATAACCTATTTATAGCCCTTAAAAAGACAAATTTTTGAACTTTAAAACGTTTAAAAACGGCTATAAACAGTCATAAATTCAAACTTTAAAATCTGAAAAAACTGTATATGTAGTCGACTACAATGCTCATTAGTCGACTACACTGAGTTTAGACAGACTCTGTGTATTTAGAAATTTTCTCAGTAGTCGACTACAATGCTCATTAGTCGACTACACTGTATTTTGACAGAAACTGATAAAATGAAATTTATGTTCAGTAGTCGACTATAATGTTGATTAGTCGACTATACTATAAAAAGACAGAAACTTATGTTTCTGTAAAACACCTGAGTAGTCGACTACAATCTACATTAGTCGACTATACTGTAAAATGACAGAAACTTATATTTAAGTTTTATACATGAGTAGTCGACTACTATTCTAATTAGTCGACTACTAAGAATAAAAATTATAAACTAAACTTATTTTATAAACAAGTTTTAACTATAATTCTAATGGTTAACATAGGGGATTTCTATAGTTAACCAACACACTAAGCCTGTGTTAGTGTGTTCTAATATTGTGTGTGTGTGTGTGCGTGTGTGTGATCAAGGCTTGTACAAAAATTCTAAGTAAAGAAAATGTAAAATACATTATCTCATCTTTTCTTCATTTTATTCACTTCATAATGCCTTGAAAACATCTTGCACTTGTTCTTATTCTAATATTGGAATCTGCATATAAAAGTTAGTGCACACACTGTATAAATTGTTATCATCAAAATACTATCATGGAGATATGATATTCAACATTCTCCCCCTTTTTGATGATAACAAATAATTTATGCCTAAGTATATATTTTATAATCAGATTAAAATATAATGAAATAACCATACTTACACTCCCTGCATATATGCAAATATGAGTCAAATATAAGTCTATAACAATACATAACAATACTTACATAAAAGTACTATTTCTCCCCCTTTGTTATCAACAAAAAGAGGAAAAACATCTATGTTAAACATGACATTATTTCTTCAATATGAGCTAAAACTTCAAACAAATCATCCAGATTATGAACATAGTCCATGACTTCACCCATCCAAATAGGTAGGCAAAGAATTGCCATAAAGACCAAAAGTTCCACAATGTTCATCACCATAATCTGTTTAAAATATGTAGCACATGCATTATCTAACCAAACATTATCATAGATAATAAAAACACATATTCAACATAAGTGACATAGTAGCAACATAAATAACATATTACAAAAGTTTTAACAACTCACAACCACATAGGTTTTGAAACTTAAACATAATAACATAATTGTTTTGAAACTTAACATAAAAAACATCTTAAGGTGCTGGAGGAGGTTGCTGTCCTTGAAAATATGCATTAAGCTTTGTGTCCAAGTCTTCAAACTTCTTGATTAACTCTTCTTGATTACTAATGATATATGAGTTCTGGGAATAAAGAGCTCTTTGACCAGTTTCAAGTTCAAGAATACGTGTACTTAAAGTGTTGTATTGCATGTCTGAAAAGCATGAGGGTTCTGTAGGAAATGGTGGTGGTTGACTTGAAGAAGCTCCTGCTTGAGTTGAAGATTGTGAAATTTTTTCTTGATAAGGTTCAGGTTCATTTTGAGGATTATGTTCTTGAATTTCAAAATTAGCTAATTTCATCCTAGTTAGGGCATTGGAATCAAAGAATTCAATGGAACGGACAACAGAATTTTCAGATTGGAGATCCACATGAAATTTGTCAAAGATTTTTGTTAGGAATGCACTATAAGGAAGAAATCCTCTTGGAATAGTCATAAGATTGTCAAAGTAAACTTCAGCCCAATTAACTTGAATATTTCCCATAATAGCATATAGGGCTTTTGCTAAATCTAGGGAAATGAAATGAAAACTTCCAGTTTTTGGAAACAAGTTATAGGCTAGGATTCGTGCAATGAACCTAGGAATTGGACGAAGTTTGTTTAAGTTATTTAAAGGTTTGTCATATCCAGGAAGAAATATATGATTGGATAGCAGTTCTGAATCATTCATCCTAGCAGACCTAAGAGAAACTCCTTGATAAGGAATATTAAAGATTTTACCAATTGATTTTGTAGTTAAGTCAATTTCTATTCCTTTAACAAGAGTTTTGAGTTTTTCAGAACCACCAATAGTTCCCACACGTTCTATATTGGTATAGAACAGTTGCACAAGAAATGGATATGTGGATTTTCTATTTTCAGCAGAGAATAATTCAAGCAATCCCACATTTTCAAAATATGAACCAAAGTTCTAGGGTATAAAATCATCAAATTTCACAAATCGTCCTGGAAGAACTTCAAAAGTTGATATTTTGTTAAATTCTTCTAATAAATCAGGACTTTTTAAATAGATGATGATTTCATCATTGACAGAAGTATGGGTTTGCTTAGCTTTCTTAGATCTAGACATGATTAGATAGATAAATAACAAAAGATATAAATATCAAGTTTAGAAACAATACCCCAAACTGTAGAAACCCTAGATTAGTCGACTAGATCCTGGAGTAGTCGACTACTGTTCTTGACTAGTTGACAGATTTGAAAGAGAATTGAAGAAATTGAAGAAAAATTGAGAATAATGAAGATGCCCTAACCTGGATTCGTTGATACTGAAGAGGGGAAGATGAGGTTTCGGTTTTGGGTAAAGATAGTGGGTAGTTTATGATTTTTACTTTATCTTTTAAGAAGAAAAAACAATGTATGGTTGAGATTTGATAGTAAATTGAGTGTAGGGTTAAGATTTAATCTTAAATGTGTGGTTAGGATTGATAGAGATGAAAATCTATGGTTGAGATGAGTTTTACTTAACTTAAATGGGTATTGGATATTAGGTTTTGGGTAAAAAATCTAATAAGCTTTTAAAACTATAAAACTAAAAAAAGTCAGGATAAGTAGTCGACTAATAGTAAAAGTAGTCGACTACACTGTAATCGACAGAAAGATGATTTTTAGTTTTTAACTTAGAGTAGTCGACTAATCTGTATTGTAGTCGACTACACTGTAAACAACAGAAAGTTGATTTTAAGATATTAACATTGATTAGTCGACTATAAAGGCAAGTAGTCGACTACACTGTAATTTTCAAGAAAAAATTATTTGTAAGACTTGTGCATGTAGTCGACTATAAGTCAAATTAGTCGACTATTTAGGGTATAAATTTATATGTGTTTTTTTTAAAAATTAATTTATATCTTCAATTGAACATATACCTAATTCCCTTCTTAATTTAACATAAATTTCTTCTTTTATGGGTTTTGTTAATATATCTGCTATTTGTTTATCTGTAGGTATAAATTCTAATGAAATGTCACCTTTAAGCACATGATCACGTAAAAAATGATGTCTAATATCAATGTGTTTTGTACGTGAATGTTGAATAGGATTTTTAGATAAATTAATTGCACTAGAATTGTCACACATAATGGATGATATAGGACAATTTATGCCATAATCAGTTAAAGTTTGTTTCATCCATAATATTTGAGCACATGCAAGACTTGCAGTAATATATTCAGCTTCAGTTGTTGATAATGATACTAAATTTTATTTCTTACTAAACCAAGATACAAGTGAATGTCCTAAGAAATGACATGTTCCACTTGTACTTTTTCTATCAGACTTACATCCGGCAAAATCAGCATCACTATATGATATTAAATCAAAAGAACTATGTTTTGGATAAAATAAACCATAATTTGTAGTATCTTTAATATATCTAAAAATTCTTTTTACTGCTTTAAGATGTGATTCTTTAGGATTAGATTAAAATCTTACACATAAACATACACTAAACATAATATCAGGTCTACTAGCAATAATGTAAAGAAGTGATCCAATCATACCTCGATAGAGCTTTTGATCAACATTCTTACCATTTTCATCTTTGTCAAGTGATGTAGTGGTGCTCATTGGTGTTGGTTTGCTTGTTGAATTTTCCAATCCGAAACGTTTGAGTAAATCTTTTGCATACTTGTTTTGATTGATGAATATTCCTTCTTTCAATTGTTTAATTTGTAATCCAAGGAAAAAATTTAGTTCACCCATGTGACTCATTTCAAATTCATCTTGCATAGTCTTAGCAAATTCTTGACAAAGATTATTGTTAGTAGAACCAAAAATAATATCATCTACATAAATTTGAATTAGTAAAATATATTTATTTATTTTCTTAATAAATAATGTTGAATCAACTTTTTCAATTTCAAAACCTGAAGTTAAAAGAAACTTCTTTAATCTATCATACCAAGTACGGGGTGCTTGTTTAAGACCATATAATGCTTTCTTAAGTTTAAAAACATGATTTGGAAAACTTTCATGTTCAAAACCTGGAGGTTGCTCTACAAAAACTTCTTCTTTTATAAAACCATTTAGAAAAGTACTTTTAATATCCATTTGAAATAATTTAAAATTCATAAAACATGCAAATGTAAGTAAAATTCTAATTGATTCTCTAATCGAGCAACAGGTACATAAGTTTCATCATAATCAATTCTTTATTCTTGATTATAACCTTGAGTAACTAATCTAGCTTTGTTTCTAACAACTTGATCAAATTCATCTAATTTGTTTCTAAAAATCCATTTTGTTTCAATAATGGATTTATTTTGAGGTCTAGGTATAAGATCCCAAATATTATTTCTAGTAAATTGATTAAGTTCATCTTGCATAGCAATTATCCATGAATCATCAAGAAGTGATTCTTTTACATTTTTAGGTTCAATAGTTGAAATAAAAGTATTATGAGTAATCAAATTAAAATGAGATCTAGTAGTTACTTTGTCAGAAATATTTCCTATTACTAAATCATGTGGATGATTTTTAACTTCTACAAAATCTTTAGATAAATTATTTTGTATATTATCAATTTTTTGTAATATCTATCATCGGAGTATCATGAATAGTATCAATTATATCATCATCATTATTTAATATAATAGGTGTTTTTGAAAAAATTTCATCAAAAGAAACATGTAAAGATTCTTCAATAACTAGTGTTCTTTTGTTATATATTCTATATGCTTTACTATGATTAGAATATCCAACAAAAATTCTTTCATCGGATTTAGAATCAAATTTATCTAAGTTATCTTTTGTGTTTAAGATAAAATATTTATAACCAAAAACTTTAAAGTAAGATACTTTAGGAATTTTGTTATAAAATAATTCATAATAGGTTTTCTTTAAAATAGATCTTAATAAAATTCTATTTAATACATAACAAGCTGTTGATACAGCTTCTGCCCAAAAATATTTTGGTAAATTACTATCACATAACATGGTCCTAGTACATTCTTGTAAAGTTCTATTTTTTCTTTCTACAACTCCATTTTGTGGAGCAGCACGAGGAAAAGAAAAAGTATGTGATATACCATGTTTGTCACAATAATTTGTAAATAATTCATTTTCAAATTCACCTCCATGATCACTACGTATAGAGATAATAGAAGTTGATTTTTAATTTTGAATTCTTTTGCAAAATATAGAAAATTCATTAAAAACATCATTTTTATGTTTAAGAAAAATTACCCATGTGAATCTAGAATAATCATCAACAAGAACAAATGCATATCTATTTCCATTTAAAGATGCTACTCTAGATGGACCAAAAAGATCAATATGAATTAATTCTAATGGTCTATTTGTAGATATTACATTTTTAGATTTAAAAGAAGATTTGTGCATTTTTCCTTGTTGACATGCATCACAAAAATTATTTTTAAAAGACATCATAGGTAAACCATTTACTGAATCATTTTTAGAAATCTTTGACATATGTTTAAAATTAACATGTCCAAAACGTTTATGCCATAAAATAGAATCATTAGATGATACAATAAGACAATGTTCATTTGAAATATTTTTCATAGATAAGACATATATATATTATTCTTTCTATGACCTTTAAAAATAATAGTTATTAAATCAATATCATAAATTAAACATGATTCTTTTTCAAAAACAATTTTAAAACCTTTATCACAAAGTTGACTAATACTAAGTAAATTATGTTTAAGACCATCAACTAATAAAACATTATCAATGATAGGTTTATTTGGATTACCGACAGATCCAATACCAATGACTTTTCCTTTGTTGTTATCTACAAAAGTAACGGTACCACCATCCTTGTTTTGAAAAGATGATAACCATTGTATGTTTCCAGTCATATGTTTAGAGCAACCACTATCCAAAATACACCTATCTTTCTTGGGTACCTGAAATAATAAACATTTACATTTTGGTACCCATACTATGCTGGGTCCTTTAAATTAGCCTTTAGGAAACCAAACCCAAGATGAGTTTGATTTGCCTAAATAGTTAGATGATAAACAAATATTTTTAATAAAATTAGAAATATAAAAATTCTTATGTAAGGAAGATAATTCTTTTGGAACCCAAATTGAAAAGAATTTTGATTTCTTTTTACACAAATTTTTATTTCCATATTCATACAAATCACAAGAAGGTTTTACAAAAATTATTTTCTTTGATTTATTTTTATTAATTTGAAAACCTAATCCTTTTGTCTTTTGTGATGATTTTTGAAAAGAAAGAATGTTATTGAGATTTTCTTTACCTTTATTAAATTTGCTTATATTTAAACATATATCTTCATATCTTGATTTAAAAGAAGAAATATCTTTATCTAAACTATTAATATGAATATTTAAATTATTACATTCTGATTTTAAATAATTATTCTCATTAGATAAACATTCATTTTCTTTAAGAAAAATTTTCTTCTTTTAATTCAATTATTTGAGAATTAGAAAAAGTAGAGGAATTTAAATCAGAAATTTCTTCAAGTAATCTTTTATTTTCACCTTTAAGAAAATTATGTGAAGTCTTTAATCTTACAAAAGTTCTATATAATTCATTGAAAGCATCTAAAAGTTCTTCATTGTCACTTACTTCATCTTGTGCCATGAAACATATGTGAGCACTTTTCTTTTCTTCAATTTCTTCATCTAAAGATGATTCATCACTATCATCCCAAGTGACTGTCATTGCTTTCATTTTCTTGTTATTTTGAATGTTGTTGAAGTTGTTGAAATAACTTGATTTTTTCTTATTCTTCAACATTGGACAATCTTTCTTCATATGACCTGGTTTATTACTCTTAAAACAAAGAGGGTTATTTGAAATTAAATTCTTAGATTTAAAATTACCTCGTTTCATAAATTTCCAAAATTTTCGTGCAAACATGCCCATTTCTTCATCATCATCATCTGAATCTTCTTTATCGGAAATAGAATTGAATGCAAGAACTTTCTTGTTCTTTTTTCTTCATCATTCTTTCTATCTTCAATTTGAACATCATATGCCATAAGATTACCAATAAGATTTTCAACCGTAAGAGTTAACAAATCATTGGCTTCTTCAATAGCGGTAACTTTCTTTTCCTATTATGAAGTAAGTGATCGAAGTATCTTTCTTATCATCTCCACTTGTGTATATGTTTTTCCAAGACCAATGAGAGAATTTATGATGTCGGTGAATCTTGTGAACATTTCTCCAATAGTCTCATTTTCCTTCATCTTGAACAATTCAAATCTGTGCACAAGAACAGAAATTTTAGATTCTTTAACTTTATTTGTACCTTCATGAGTTACCTCAAGTGTATGCCAAATATCGTATGCGGATGTGGCCGTTGACACCCTATTAAACTCATTCTTGTCAAGTGCACAAATAATGCATTCATTGCTTTTCAATCCAAATTTGCATTATTTCTTTGAGAAGTAGTCCATTCTGCAAAAGGAGTTGTTGGCTTCTCATATTTTGTTTCCACGACGTTCCAAAGTTCGTAGCCAATTGATTAAAGGTAAATCGTCATTCTGCACTTCCAATAGTTGTAGTTCAATCCATCAAACATTGGTGGACGATTTGTTGAATGACCTTCTTTGAATTGTGAAGTATTTGACGATGCCATCTTTCACCTTGCTCTGATACCAAATGTAGGATCTGAAATAGATACACTTGAACACTAGAGGGGGGATGAATAGTGTTTTTTTAAAATTTATGCAAAGTATATTATAAATTACAAAGAAAAATGACAATCTCAGAAATTCACAATCACAAACATAAGGATATATACTGGTTCCACCAAACTGGTGTACATCCAGTCCCCAAGCAAATCCCGCTTGAGAGTTTCCACTATGATTTTAAATAAACTTACAAAATCAAATGTAAACCTGACTAATTTGCAAGTCTCTGCAAACTGCAACACCAATTGACAAACACCTTGCCAATTTGAACACCAATCTCTAAACCAAGAGATCAACCCTCTCAAACCCGAGAGAAATCCTTTTTGAAGCAAGAACACAATTAATACTATAAGCCTTGAATGTGTAGTGAAGTGCAGCAGTGGCTTAGGATTCTTTTAACCTCTGTAAATTGCCTAAACAATAGGTTTTTGAATAATGTTCAGAGGCAATTTCAGAAACTTCTCTTTTTCTCAAAATCTGAATATTTTTGACTTGAAAATTTGCACAAAGATCAAAGCTTATGGGTATGTATATCTCTGCAATTTTTCTGAACAAATAACCTATTTATAGCCCTTGAAAAGACAAATTTTTGAACTTTAAAAACGTTTAAAAACAGCTATAAATAGTCATAAATTCAAGCTTTAAAATCTGGAAAAACTGTATATGTAGTCGACTACAATAGACATTAGTCGACTACACTGAGTTCAGACAGACTCTGTGTATTCAGAAATTTTCTCAGTAGTCGACTACAATGCTCATTAGTCGACTACACTGTATTTTGATAGAAACTGATAAAATAAAATTTATGTTCAGTAGTCGACTATAATGTTGATTAGTCGACTATACTGTAAAAAGATAGAAATTATGTTTCTGTAAAACACCTGAGTAGTCGACTACAATCTACATTAGTCGACTATACTGTAAAATGATAGAAACTTATATTTAAGTTTTATACATGAGTAGTCAACTACTATTCTAATTAGTCGACCACTAAGAATAAAAATTATAAACTAAACTTATTTTATAAACAAGTTTTAACTATAATTCTAATGGTTAACATAGGGGATTTCTATAGTTAACCAACACACTAACCTGTGTTAGTGTGTTCTAATATTGTGTGTGTGTGCGTGTGTGTGATCAAGGCTTGTACAAAAATTCTAAGTAAAGAAAATGTAAAATACATTATCTCATCTGTTCTTCATTTTCTTCACTTCATAATGCTTTGAAAACATCTTGCACTTGTTCTTATTCTGATATTGGAATCTGCGTATAAAAGTTAGTGCACACACTGTATAAATTGTTATCATCAAAATACTATCATGGAGATATGATATTCAACAACTAACTGTCCAAAGTAAAGCTACACGCAATTTAAATGATTGTTTGATAGAAGCATCATATGTAAGCAATCCAACTTCCCACAACTCTTTCAATTCATCAATCAGTGGCTGCAAGTATATGTCAATGTTGTTGCCAGGGGATTGAGGACCAGGAATAAGTAGAGATAGCATGAAATATTCTGCCTTCAAGCACATCCATGGCGGTAAATTATAGTTGATTAAGATAACTGGCCATGTACTATGCGCAATACTCATTGTTCGAAAGGGGTTAAAACCATCACTAGCAAGCCCTAATCTCACATTACGAGGGTTTAATGCGAACTCTGGTTGCTTTTCATCAAAGTCTTTCTAAGCTTTGCCATCAGCTGGATGCCTTAGAATCCTATCCTCGATGCGCTCCTTAGAATGCCAACTCATAGATTTAGCAGTTTGAGAACACATACATAGTCTTTGAACTCTAGGTTTTAAAGGAAAGTACCTCAAAACCTTTACTGGAATATTATGCATCTTTTTAGTTGGTTGATTGGAGTCATTTGCTACATCATCCTTCTTTAGCTTCCACGGAGAAGCACCACAACTACTGCACTCATTAAGTTTCTCATTTACATTTTCATAGAATAACATGCAATCGTAAGAGCACACATGTATTTTTTCATAATCGAGACCTAAGTCCTTGACAATCCTTTTGGCTTTATAAAAAGACTTTGGCAACTTTATATCCGGAATTGCTTCCCTCCACAAGGTCAGAGAATCATCAAATGCCTCATTGCTTAGTCCATGTATGCACTTATGCAGATATAATCGAATTATGAAAGAGAGTTTGGAAAAAGTTTTGGATCCTGGGAATAACTCTTGTTGGCCTTCTTCCACTAACTTATAAAATTTCTTTGCATCCTCAGTCAATTCCTCTATGTCTTCCTTTATGCCTTCTTCATCGTTATCTAAAAACTCTTCTATTGTGCCTCTAAAAATATCATGTAGTAATCCGCCTACATCATCATGAGTACGTGCATCATCATCATCACTCTTGCTATGGACGTTAAATCTTGATGGCAAATCCTCACCATGGAAAACCCATTTGTAATAATTACCTATAAATCCCTTGACAATCAAGTGATTACAGACAGTATTTTGCTGATGCCAACAACGATTAAAACAACCACGACAATGACAACATATTTCATTCCCTTTAGCTGCTTTTGCAAATGCTTTATCAAGAAAGTCATTCACTTTTTCAATGTACTCGGCACTTACGCGAGAAGTATTATACATCCAACCTCTATCTCTATCCATAATTTGTATCTGCTAGAGAAAAGTAAATATATTGAGACATCAATAATATATATCTACTTACTTATAATGTATAAAAATTCATCAACTAAAGAGTTTGCTTGTTATTTTATAAGACTGGTCTCTCTCAAGCATAACTATTTGTTTAAGAGTAGTATACATAAACTAAAATATGTTTATATCTAAAAAATGAATATTTATTAGTTTCATATTTTGTTTAGAGAACTAAAACTTATCGTTATAGAGTTTGCAAATTATTTTAAAGGACTAGTCTCTCTAAAGCATAATTATTTGTTTAATAGTAGTATACATAAACTAAAACATGTTTATATCTAAAAATGAATATTTATTAGTTTCATATTTTGTTTAGAGAACTGAAAATTATCATTATAGAGTTAAGCGTACATTTCTATAGCATATGTAGAGATAAATGAAAAGTAATTCTATGCAGACATTAGGTGGTCTAATAAAGAATACCTATATGTAAAAAAACAAAGTACAATAGTACGAGAAATGTAGAGATAAATGAAAAGTAATTTTATGCAGGCATTAGGTGGTCTAATAAAGAATACCTATATGTAATTAAAAAAACAAAGTACAATAGTACGAGAAATATATATGTAATTAATAATAATAATAGCTTAAGATTCAGGACCATTTTGACTTTATGTGATTTGATGATCAGTTAAAGATTGGAGTTGTGATGCATTTGATGAGAAAGTGAGCATCATGCTTGTTCTTGAGTCTATACTTTCTATCCTTGAACTCTTGCAAATTGGTACTGTTTCATTATTGTTCACTTTAATGAGAAGGATGACGAGCAACATTTATAATTTTTCTTTTAGGTGTTTACCAGCAATCTAATTATAGACGTAAGTAATCTCCAAACATGTAAGATGCATGAATTAAACAAAGCGTGGTGGTTGAATGATGATTAATAAGATAGCAAGTGGCGTACTACAACATGACATAGACAAAATTTGAGATGACATAAAATAGAAGTTATGACAACAATTGAATAATTTGACAAGATCTCTATTGGTGGCATTAATGACATGAAATTATTGGAAGAGCCTTTTCTTTCTTTTTTTCTTTTTTTTTCTTTTTTTTCTTTTTTTGTCTTCAACCTGCTGTTATAAAATAAATCTGAGGATCTTCTACTAAATCTAATAAGTTCTCATATATGATTACTATTTATCTAGATTTACGAAATAGATCCATTCACCACTACAATATCATGTGTTTAGATATGATTCTATTATCTTTTAAAGAATATAAGCCACCTGAGTAAAGATATAATTGTGGTGCGAACTAAAACTTGTTGAGGGGTAAATGGGAAAGATTATGCGTTAGATCAAGATCCTCATCCTTCCTTCTCTTTAGTTAAGGAGCCAATCGTTTACTTATTAGCAAATACAAAGAAATAAATAAATATTATATTAGAGATACGAGACTCTATTTGACTGCTAAAAGACTGACATTGAAGGCCTACCAACCTCATTAAGTTTATGTTGGTGCTCATTCTAAATTCTCCATTCTTTCTTGCTTCCAAGCTTTATTTTGATATTCTTCTAAGCATATTAATGCTTTGTGGTTTAATGGTTCTTTTTCACTTGCATAACAAAATATAATTGTGGAATTAGTGAATATTTATTTGATATATTGTTTTTGGGAAAGAAGGTAAATATTATGACAACATCTTATAAATATTCAAAATTTCATTGATACACTTGCTCCAATCTTGGAGAATCACATATGTCTCAACAAACATCCTCTCTATTCATTTGTCCCCTAATGCACTTTTATTGTAGTTAGGTAATAAAAATCATTAACCCAAACTTAAATGGATTAGGTGCAGTCCTAAGATAGCCTATAACCCTTAATTATCACATAAAAATTATTAATCATCACAAAACCTACCACTTCATAAAAATACTCCAACATCATTATTCGGCTAGTGAGCCCACTGTAGATCCCGATAAAGTAAAAACAAACAAACAGAATGATCAACCGAAGGCTATAGCGAAGAGCATAAAAAGAATAAATAGAGAAAATAAATTAATTTAAACAAAAATTAAAAACATATACCAATTCAATTTTACGGATTAACCTTGTCTAGTAAGGATGTAGAATTTCAACCACTTTCAATGATCAACCAAAAAAACAAAGCCCTAATTTGTAAAATCAAATAAAATTTTCATTAAATAGAGAAAAAGAAAAAAATTGAAACCCTAGGTTTGGTGACTGAAAAGGAGAGAGATATACGCCAAATCACAAGATGATAGAGAGGGAATAGCGACGAGAGGCGCGGCTGATGGGGAGGCACGGCGAACTGACAAAGTCAAGGTGGCCGACGGCGGACAAAGGCGTCGATGAGAGGAAAAACGAGAGCGGCGGACAGGGGAGTCGATGAGAGGAGAGGAGTGTCGGACGGCGTACGCGTTGCCTTAGACAAATAGAAGAGGAGTCGACGAGAGGAGAGGAAGATGAGAAAACCCTAGAACTATCGGGTGAAGAAAGCTTAGAGTTATCGGGTGGGGAGCGGTTCTGAGAAAGAAAATAAATTTTCTTAAAAAAGTTTGGGCGCGAGCCCTTAATAAAACCGTCCCTTTAGCCTACCAAAGTTTTTTTTTCAAGCCTAATTCAAGCCCAACACTTTATTTTGAACTGTTGCCTTTGACTCTTTCGTGACGATTGTAACCGTCACACAACCATTCCCTTAGGGGGCAAAGGAGATGGTTTTGAACCGTCCCCAAATAATCATCCCCATATATCTATTTTGTGGTAGTGTCTTTGTATAAAGCACACTGGTTCTTCGCTAATTGGTAGTGGCCTCTTGACTTTGACCTGCCTCTATTTCCACCTCTCGGATAGGGACTCCTACCTCTCGTCGATAAGGCTTCTCCTGAAGTACTAGCTCTGGAAGATTCTTTATCCTTCCTCCTCAAGTCAAAATTTGTCAACGCATTAGTCACTTCCCTTAAGTGATGGAAGATCTACCGTTCAACAAAGTGTACATGAATGTATCATACTCCTCATCGGGTAAGGAGCCTAAGAAAATAATTATCTTGTACTCATCCGATATCTTCTTATCCACATTCGCCAAGTCCGGCAAATGAAATACCCTACAAGGGGGTGGAATAGGGTAATGTGCTAATCTAATCCAATTTAATATAAATTTAAAACTTTTTAACAATATATTCTTGCAAGTATGATATACATCTAATTATGAGCAAGAATATACAATATAAACAAAGGGCGATATAAACATAAACTAAAATACAAATGAGATAGTACAAATAATAAACACAAACACACAAAGATGATCATGGAGTTCGGTCCATCCGACCTACGTCTCTGCACCCTACTCCCGGGGAGAATCCACTATCACAACGGGTTTTCAATGTTCACCGAAAACGTTTACATCTCACAATCGGTTTTCTAGCTCACCGAAAACTTTCACAATCTCACACACTTACAATCATACTTACACCTCTAAGTGTTGGCCTAGCCCATGTCACATTCCTCAAGTGCTCGGATTTACAACATCTCCCTAGGCTTTACTACCAACACCACTCCTTTTGAAATCGACCCCGTCTCTGATACGAGTCGCCGTGCGAGCACCTTTAATCGTGAAATTATCAAAGGTCGGTTGATAAGAAAATAATAAGAACACAAGAACAATTCAGTGGTGGTGAAGGAAAATACCCTCTCTAGATTATGAGTATGAAAAGATTACAATCCCTCTCTCACAATCTCACTAAAATCGAGAACAAACTCTTAATTCTTTCTAAATCCTAATCTCTCTTGATTAGAATCTCTCTTTGATTACATCTGATTGATTAGAAATCCTAAACAACCCCTTTTATAGGTGTAACAACGTAGGTGGCAAAGTGGTAAATAACCAGGCCTAAACCCCACAGGAAAACATGTAAACAGAAACCCAAACAAACTAGGAAACCATCGATGAGTTAACTCATAAACATGCATGAGTTTACTCATACCAAGTGAGTCGACTCATGATGAGGTGAGTCGACTCATCAGAAACTTTTGACAAAACGGCTAGGTTTCGTGAGTCGACTCATGACAGACATGAGTCGACTCAACCTGATGAGTCAACTCATGTACATGTATGAGTTGACTTACGGGCTGAAAACTAGATGCTTCGATTCTTCGATTCGCCATCTCATTACATGCTTCAACATGCGTTCCACTATATTGTTTTACCCCTCTATTCTCAAGTTACTATGAGAATCATCTATCCTCAAGTTCCCATGAGGATCGCTAAGTTCCAAAGAGAATACACAACCGTATAATGGGTCCCCATTTTAGGAACTTGAAGTCCCATTCAAGTTAGAACTTTAGCTGAGGAAACTCGCGAGCTCCTCTATCCTTTATGTACCACCTAGCTTTGCTAGGAACCTGATATCAACGTACAACTAGAAATGACTCCTTCATTCCTCACCTCATCGTAGTCATCTTCCGCTCCGACATGCAGTCGAATGCACAGCGAGACGAACTTCTTGCTTGCATTCACTAGCCTCTTCGCTAGCATCACCATCGCCAAGTTTGCCTCCCTCGGAAGAGACGCCGAATGAAATATGAACTTTTCACCATCCTTGGTGAATGTGTACTTCTGAGCCCGCCTTTCGTAGATCGCGTATCTATCTCACAAGTACGAATTGCCTAGTATAACCTGAAAAACATCCAATGGATTGACGTCACATATGACCTTGTCAATATATGACTCGTAGAGCGCAAATATGACAGTGTATTGATCAACGACACTTAGTCTCGTCTCCTTCTGAATCCACCCCAATGGATAGGGTTTCGGATGCTTGACTGTCTTCTGAACAAAGACCTCGGATATCAAATTCTTTTCACTGCCTAGATCAACAATGGCATCAACCAAACTGGTCTTCACTTCCAACTTCAACACAAAGAGCTGCTCTCGGGGGTTTTCATCCCCTTTTGTGGCCTGTTTCCCTACCATAAGATTGAGACTACTTGTAAGCATCTAAAAATGCCTATAGGTACCCGTATACAGCTTGAGAAGAAGGGAAGATGATAAACGTTATCATCCAAGTTGAGAAGAATTATCCGAATGGCTCGCGTACTCACCGGCTACCGCCAAGTGGTCCGTACGCTCATCAGCCATCGGAATGGCGAATCAAGTGTCCCGTACGCTCATCAGCCACCAAACGGTAAACCAAGTGGCCTGCACGCTCGTCGGCCACCATAAAGCTATCTGCGCATTCACGAGACACACAAAGCGTATCAAGGAAGCGTGCTAATCAGTGAAATGATAAAATAGGCATAAACAACGCAACAAGTCAAAAAAAGGGGAAAACCAGAATAGCCGCTGGTGGCCGAGTCGTACCAATCAGACTCGACCAGGGCTAGTGGCTCGGCCATAGCCAAGCCACCAAATGGTGGCTCGCGTACAGACTTGATCCAAAAACATGTTTTGGTGGTTTTGACGGGTTTTCACGGAATTTCTTCTGTTTCAGAGGTTTCTTACTACCTAAATCTTATCTTTAAACGTAGTTATACAGTTGTTAACTGAAGATAAGACGTAATCCATCGTTCTTATCCAAAAACCCCAACCGAAACCTATAAATACAAGATTTGGGGCTCATTTCTACAGATCTAGAAATCAAGAGGGCGAAGTGCTGTCAAATGGGAGAGTGGAGCACGAATTTCAGAGAGTTAGCAGATCTTAGTGGAGTTCCTCAATAAAAAGAGAGTTCGAGAGATTTGAGACTTGTTTTCCCCTTATTCCTCCGGATTTAAGCTTAGTCTTAATCTCGAGAAGATCCGTAATCTCGCATGGTCGAGATTACCCCTGCTACGATTACTTTTTTCGTGAAGTAAGAGCAACGATCCTGCATAAGTAATAGATGATAAACATCTATTGTGTGTAGTTTGAGAGAAAGTTGTAATTTTTGATTAAAAGTCTTATAAAAAGGCTATTTTTGTGAGTGTAATGTAAACGTTTGAAGTTGTAATAAACTCATCAATGAAATCGACTTTTTACCCAAACACGCTGGCGTAAGCCGAGCCACCAAGTTGTGGTTCACACATGAACCAGACTAGTTCGGTTCGGTTTTCACTCGGTTCACTTCTTGTAGTCCCGTCGGAGTCTCCGACAGCCCTTGTTACTATCCCGACGAATCAAGAACCTCCGGTGGAGCCCCACTGCAGTGTGGACTTATCCTAATTTAAGATGAAGATCATGGCTCGTCTTGGTCCTTCGCACGCGGGTCGAGGCAAAACTCTGATTAAAGAACGCTTAGGCCCGTTGAATGAATCCCAAGCAGTTTATCAGGTTAGGGATCGTAATTGTCCTCCTAAGTAGTGGAAGAGATCATATGACAAGAAAGCCCCTATAACTAACCGCATTGGATTGTGTGTCGAAGTCCAAGAGCCTGTTAAGGTTCTACGCTCACAAAAATGTAGCCTCAAATATGTGACTCCTGAAGACGCTAACAAAGCGTTGAATTCCGAGAGGAAAGCATACTCGTCTGACGATGATGTTATACCTGGGGGTCATGTCCACACACGATGGGTTGCTCCGATCATCAGACTGAAGAGTTGTACTATCGAACTGGGGGTACGAACAAGTATCGAAAAAGGAGTAACCGAGAAGTGGACTCTTATTGTCCATGTGCCAAAATTATCAAGGCAGTGTTGTCAGAATGTTACTGTCCCAAGACTGCCTTGAAGAGAGTTTCGATGTTTGAAAGAATCTCCACCAGAATGTCTGAGTCCAAACCAAGGCGTTTCCATAGAAAGAAATCAGCTACACAAAACGATGAATTCCCAGAAGTATCTGTCAACATGATCGGTAAAGGGAGGTAAACACAACACTTTAGTCCCGATCAGTTTTTAGCAGTATCCCAGTGTATGACCCGATTGCGATCGGAAACTATTAGACAAAGGGATTATCAAAGGATGCAGAAAGGACTACCCTCAGATAATAAAATGTCAGATGCTTGTTCTGTAATAGCTTCTGATTATACAACATCAAATGCAGGACAATCCTATGAATTATTTATGATCAACACAGAGCAAATGGCTAAAATTCTCGAGGACGCTCTAACCAAGCAGAAGGATAATTTCAAATTTAAAATGGAAATGGCTATGCAGGAGATGAGAAAAATGCACAACCAATAAATTGCGGCGCTGACAAATCAACAAGAAGAATCCAGCCATCGTAATAATCCCAACTAAGTTGATAGTGGTCGGGAAGCGGATGAGAATACCAACAAGGATACTCCTACCGTTGACAACAATGCTGGGGGTGGTCCCTTGGATGATAACAATACGAAGGAGGACTACGTTGCTTCTCCCCAAGATCGCTCAAAGAAAGATACAAGCGAGGATAAGAAGATGAGAGATTTAGAGAACAAAATCAATGCGTTGATGAGTGCTCAAGAAATAAAGAAGTCCGAAATACCATGTCCATACCTAAGAGAGTGTGAATCAATCCCGTACCCGATGAAGTTTAATTTGATCAACTTTACATCATTTGACGAAAAGGGTTCCCCCACTCAACACTTAATATACTTCAATTCTCATTTGGGAATAATCTCTGGCAATGAGCCTTTGATGGTACGGATATTTGTTGGCACTCTTTGCGGAGCAGCCTTCAATTGGTATCGCTGTCTTAAACCAAGGAGCATCAGCAATTGGGATAACATGAAAGGTATGTTTCTCACAAATTTCTTCAATGATGACACCAAGGTTTCAATCAGAACGTTATTCGATGAAAAACAGAAGGACAGAGAGTTAGTCAAAAAATTCGTCAAACAATTCCGGAACAAAGCAATGAATTGTCGAGATCCGGTTAGCGAAGACTTCATCCTTGAGACCTATCACAACAATATTTCTCTGGATATCCTCGAAGCCATGGGAATGGCATCATCCAATACTTGGAAGGATTTAAAGGTACAAGGAGAACGAGCCGAATGCTTCCTCAAGAGGAAGAAGGCCGAGAGGGGTCAGACGGCGACCAATACCCCGCAACATAATTTTGTCCCTCGGGGTAAGGGAAAGGCACAAGACAACGTAGTGGACGCAAACCAAACATTCAAGCTGCAAGCGTAACCACAACCGCAACAGCAACAACAAAAGGCGTCTCAGCAGTCGCAATGACAACGACAACCTCAAAAACATAAGGCTTCAGAACCGAAATTCCTGCAGATTTATTCTTTTAAAGAAGACGAGGTCCCCGGTATTTTTAAATACCTCAAAGAAAACAACAAAATCAAGTTGCCTCTGATCCAAGATCAAGAAGATGCTAAAAGGGTCAATGATCCAAAGTACTACACATTCTATAGAGCGGTTCACCATCCTACTAAGTCGTGTTACGCCCTCAAAGAAAAAATCCAGGCCTTGATCGATGTTGGGGTCATCACTATGAAACAATCTAAGGAGAAGAAGGTCGGTGTGAATGCAGTGTCAATCAGCTTCAGATCTGTTCCCTTGAATTATTTTCAGCCCAAGCCCGTAATGAATGTAGTGGTGAAGACCGTCAACAATGATCCTCACAAACAATGCTAGAAAGGACTTATGCCACACATAGCCCCAAATGGCAAAATTCTCTTGGTCCATCCCGATTTGATTGAAGATGAATAGTGGGCCAGATCGTCATCCAAGAAGAAATCAAAAAGCAAAGAAAAGTTCTGTTATGGAGCCTCGGCCATTCTAGGAGAAAATGACAAGAGAATTCCTGCTTTCCTACTCTCCTAAGATGAGCAAGAAGCCTTTGCAACCAAGGAAGAACCAGTCTTTGCTACCCGGAGTGGGAACGAATACCATTTCAGTTATCTGAGTGCCTCCAATCAGTTTGCTGAGCAGGGGGTGACCAAAAATGTTCCTTCTAAAATATTAGCTGAAATGGGAGTGGCCATAACTCCCCCCGTAGTTGTTGATAAGACTCAACAAAAGCAAAAGGAGAAGGAGCCCTTACACCAAGTGGTTTAGAACCTGAAGCAGTCTTGATTCAATCAACCAATTGGAAGAGACAAATTAGGGAGCTCGAACACTCCACATTGCTTCAATATTATGGCACAATTAGCTAATATACAGGCTAGATTAACCTTATATGAGTTTTTGTATCTTTCAAAAGACACAAGGGAAGCACTACAAGAAGCCTTGGCCAATTCTGACGTTTTCCTAACTCAGATCAAGTCATCTCCTGAGGAACCAGAACCGTCAGTCCAACATTATAATCTCGCGGCACACCACTTTTCCTACATTTCTTTCACCAAAAAAGATATGCAGATAAAGAATTCAAAGCATGATCGGCCCTCGTATTTCACCGGGCATATTGGCTCCAGCATTGTCAACCGGATCCAAGTCGATCCGGATTTCGCTGTTAGCATCATGCTACTCCAATTGATATATAGTCTCAAAATACTGGCTAGCAAGCTAGCCTCCATAGACACCACGATCTATGAATTCAACACCAGTGGATCTAGACCATTGGGTAAAATCCGAGTGAAGTGTCAGATTAGAGATTTGAAGTCAGAAGTCACATATTATGTGATCGACACAGAGACTTCTTATAACTTACTGTTGGGTCGATCATGGATCCATGATAATGTTATAGTCCCTTCTACCCTCCATCAGTATCTTAAATATGTAGACACTAATAATAAAGTCAATACGATGGTTGTGGATAAGCAACCGTTTAAGGGGTAGAAAAATTATTTTACTGACTCCCTTCTCTACGGTGCTGAATCCGATACTGAACCATCATCCTAAGGTACGCACAGCGGAGAAGAAGCTAATACTGAAGCTGGGTTTGATTACGATGGTGGTTTTGTACTTAATGACATTGTACCCATTGTAATCGATCTTGACGATGAAGAGTCATTGGACAGTAGTTGTAATTAGTAACTTGCCGAAGAAGTAGCAATAAATGATGATTTAGAGTACTCGTTGTATCTTGATAACGTCATGAAGGGGTTATACGATAACCCTGAGTTGTATTTGCCACTTCAATCATTTTGTATGACGAAGAAGTATGTTCAGGATTCATTCGAAAAGACACTTATCATCCCCGCAAAAAGAGGGGGTGAAAAGGAAGTTGTCTATGGTAAAGGGAAGGAGTCTTCGGTGCCAGACCACTTCTTGAGAGAAGATGACGATGATGATAAACCTGCTCCTCATTTGTTTATATATAACACAAAAGCACGTAACCTCATGGAGAGGTACAGATATGACTTCGCACTTGGGGAGGGTCTTTGTTTTGGTCGAGGTCCGCGAGTTCTACCTCGTATAGCCTTTATACCAAAAGAAAAACTGAATAATTATTATAGCTACAGAAGAGGTCTAGGCTATGTCTCCTTGTCCGATGACGAGTGCTGCTGGCAGGTCATTGATCAAATAGCTAATGGGGGTAAAGACGGATATTCTTCCGATTCTTCAGCCTAGGACTCTAATGCTAGTCTTGGGGAAATGTTCAAAGGACTAATGTCGAATATGACTACGATCGACCCCGTCACAATAGAGGAAGATGATCAAAAGCTAACTTGGAAAGACGCTTGGTTCATCACCTGAATATGCAGTACGGTGATAGGTTTGAACCAAGAGAACCCCCTACCAAGGACCAAGTAATCCAGGTGAATATGGGTGATGAGGATAATCCGAAACCAATATTCATTAGCGATAGTCTCCCGTCAAATGAGAAAGAAGAGCTAATTGCCCTCATTAGGGAGTACATCGATGTTTTTGCTTGGAACTATGAGGATATGCTAGGACACGATCCAAATGTGGCAATGCATCGTCTCAATATTAAGTCGGATGTTAAACCTATCAAGCAACAGCAAAGACGGTTTCGTCCGCAAATTATGGAGGCAATCGAGTCCGAAGTTAAAGATCTTATTAACTCGGGTTTCATCAGGGAAGAATAACATTTTGAATGGCTTTCTAACATTGTCCTGGTCCTTAAAAAGAATGGGAAAATCAGAATCTGTATCGACTTCAGAGATCTTAACACCGCCTGCCCGAAAGACGTTTTCCCTCTTCCCATCACAGATGTTATCATCGACAGTACGTGTGAATTCGAGAGAATATCCTTCATGGACGGATTTTCTGGTTATAATCAGATAAAGATGCACCCGGATGATGAAAAGCATACCGTATTTAGAAAAACCCTCTCTATTATCCGCTATACGGTTATGCCCTTCGGCTTAAAGAATGCAGATGCCACATACCAGAGAGCCATGTCAAAGATTTTCCAAGAGCATCTTCGGAAGACTGTCGAATGCTATGTGGATAATCTAGTCGTGAAAAGCCGTGATAAGAATGATCATATCAAAGACTTGAAGACGATGTTTGACCCGATGCGGACTCATCAATTGAAGATGAATCCTACCAAATCTTTCCTTGGAATGTCCAGCGGAAAATTCCTTGGATTCGTCATCACCACCAAGGGTATTCACATCGACCCTGATAAAGTGAAGGCAATTAATGAGTTGCAACCCACAAGAAAACTTAAGGAACTCAGAGGATTACAAGGACGGTTAGCTTATATCCGTCGGTTCATCTCAAACCTTTCGGGGAAATGTTAATCATTCTCTAGGCTCACAAAGAAGGACGCATCATTCGTATGGGATGACGTTTGTCAAAAAACATTTGAGAATATTAAAGAATATCTCTTGAAAACCCCTATGCTCGTTGCACCGAAATCGGGCAAACCGTTCTTGATTTATGTTAAGGCGATGAGCCACTCGTTAAGTGCATTACTTGCACAAGACGATGATAACGGTCAAGAATATGTTGTATATTACCTAAGCCAGACACTTGTAGGTACCGAATCCTGGTATCCAATGATTGAGAGGGAGTGTCTCTCCTTGGTGTTCGTAATTCAAAAGATGCGCCATTACTTGGTTGGACAAACTATTTACGTTATTTCTAATGTTAACCCCGTTCGAGTATTCATGACGCAGCTAACTTTCATGAATTGGCGGTTAGCAAAATGAGCCTTGCTTCTGTCCTAATACGATCTATACTTTAAACAACAGAAGTCGGTCAAATGACAAGCTATTTGTGATCTTCTGGTAGCTAACCCAACTACGGATACCGCTGAAGTATATGATGATCTGCCTGATGAAACCCACGAAGCCGACATAACTTCCCATCAACAGGTGTGGCGTTTGTATTTCGATGGTGCTTCTCGAGCAACTAATATAGCAGGTGCTCCTGGATGTTCTAAGATCTCCTTCGGAGTCGGAGTTGTCTTAGTTTCCCCGGGAAAACATGTGATGCCTCAAGCCTACTCACTGACCGAGTGGTGCTCAAACAATGTAGCCGAGTATAACACGCTACTTATCGAACTCAGCTTCGCTAAAGAGCTAGGAGTCGAGTATCTTGAAGCTTTCGGCAATTCTTAAATAGTAGTTAAACAAGTTCAGGTAGAGGGTGAGGTCAGAAATCAAGATTTGATACCATACTATAAGATGGCCATTGAGATGGTGGAATTATTTGAAGGATTCTTCATCCAGTACATCCCACGCTTACAGAACACGTACGCAGATATGCTAGCATCAGTGGCAGTTTCTCTGGCGCAGCCTCCCGAAATGGAGCAGTTTGGTACGGTAAGAACTCACCAGCTCTTCGTACCAATCTACGATATAAACAACGGAGAGGAGGATCCCAAAGAAGTGCATTCAACCTAAGTTGAGTTCGAGTCCCGAGATTAGTGTTTCCCTATCATCAATTATGTCTTGTATGGAATTTTACCAGAAGACGTGAAAGAAAGGGACTCAATCTGACAGAGAGCACCGAGATTATACTATAACACAGAGAGTTGAATTCTATATCATCAGGGGTATGATGGTTTACTATTACATTACCTATCCACTAAAAAGGCAGAAGAATTCCTTAGGGAGACCCACGAAGACGTTTGTGCTGCACACCAACCCGGCCCCAAATTTTATGATCGCATCAGAAGGATATGATATTTCTGGCCCACCATGATAAAAGATGTAGTCGCGTATGCCCAAAAGTGTCATGCGTGTTAAGTACACACGAATTATATGTACCAACCCCCGGAGCATCTACACCCTTCAGCTACATCATAGCCTTTCGAGACTTGGGGAATGGATATTGTCGGTCCTATTTATCCCCCGTCAACCAAAGGTGACCAGTTCATCCTAACAATTACGGATTACTTCTCCAAGTGGGCTGAAGCGATTCCGCTCAAAGAAGTGAAGACGAGCAACGTCGTGACCTTCATCAAACACCATATTATCTATTGGTATGGTGTCCCAAGGCGAATCATACATGACAATGGTCCCCTGTTTGTCAGCAATGCCTTCATCAAATTTTGCGAGAAGTTCAAAATTCAAGATGTCTCGTCGATAGCTTACAATCTCACAGCAAACGGATTAGCTAAAATCTTTAACAAGTTTATCTTAAAACTATTGTCAAAACTCATGAAGACTAATAAATGAGATTGAGACGATAAACACGGTGAAGTGCTATGGTCCTATCGTACCACAGTTCGCACGCCTACTAGGGCAACCCCGTATTCTCTAGTGTACGGGTGTGAAGCAGTTCTTCCTTTGGAAATTAAAATTCCACCTCTTCGGATCGCTCTTGCAATGGAGATGACGATCGAAAAACAACATCAGAAATGTCTCAAAGAACTCGAGATGCTCAATGAAAAGCGCTTGGAAGCCTAATAACACATTGAATTCTACCAATCCAAAATTTTCTGAGTTTTTGACAAAAAGGTTCGACAACGGAGTTTTAAAAAAGGAGACTTGGTCTTAGCTGTCCGACGGCCAATGATCCTTAATTCCAAGAAGAAGGGCAAATTCGAACCCAAATAGGATAACCTTATTATCAAGGAGGGCGCCTGACTTATGATGCCAATAAACGATAAGTTCCTGAAAAAGTACTACCCTTAGTACATTCAGGATAACCTGTGTATTGGGAAGTTCCCAGAAGAATACTACGTGTGGTATTCTTAGGGATAACCCAGTTACTATAAGAGTGATAAATAAGAAATCCACACTTAGACTCTAAATGTCTTCAAAGTTGGAACGTATCTTATTATTGATATCGAATTCACTAACCCTCACGAATACTTTTGCTGAGAGGAGATCTGATCACTCTGATGAGTCAATCTTTCACCACAAAATCCTCCACTGATCAAATCAACTGACGGTGGGTCCACTAAAATTCCTATCGGTTAAGTCCGACACTCAATTTCTATCCGCTAATCTTTAGTAATTTTCAAACTGGGTATGTTAAGTTTTGATCGCTTAACATCGATTCATCGAGCGGCTAGTACAAGTCAACATTTTCACTGCTATCTTTATTCCACTCCTACTATTTTCTTGGTCAAACCTATAAAAGTTAGGGCCAAAACCAAAATCCCCTTTCGATTCCTTCCATGAACGAGAGGTCCACTTTCAATTTGAGCAGTCAAACCTATAAAAGTTAGGATTGCCTCCAACCTCATTTGGTCAAACCTGCAATAGTTAGGACCAAGATCAGATGATCCCTTTCAATAAACGAGAGGCTTCCACCCTTTTCAATTTCGGCCAAATCTATAAAAGTTAGGGCCGAAATCGGAATTTCACCTCAATAAATGAGGAATTCTTTTCTTAGATTAAGCAACCAATCCTATAAAAATTAGGGTTACTTGAATCTTTTTGATTCTTAGAGTGGATATCCCACTCCTAGTTTCACCTTTCTGGATTCTGGGGATGGAGATCCCACCTCTAGTCTCCTTTGCAACTAGAGATAGAATATAAAAATTTTCCTCTTTAGTTTTGGGATATAGAATATAAAATTCTTCCTCTCCCGTTTTGGATTCTTCTTTACCTTAAACAAGACCTGGAAAGAGAATATAAAATTCTTTCTCTCCAGCATCGGGTTTGTTTTTACCCTAAGAAAAGACACAATTCTTAACCTTAAATCTGTGCACTTCATGCACGGGGGATTTTATCTTGATTCCTAATTAGAGATAAGTCTACGTCTAATACACGTTGTCGGTTTAGTCTTTCACCGAATTAAAAAGACACCAGAATAGAAGTCTGGGGAATTTTATCCCGAAGTCTAAGTAGGGATAAGTCAGCGAGTAACACGTGTTACCGGGAAGTCTATTCCCGTGACAAAGACAAAGTCTATGTATTCAAAATCATAGCACCAAGTCTAAGTGAATTAACTCTCTTAGCATAATGTTACATGCAGAACGGATTTAAACAATCCGCATGCTAGCCCGATTTAAACAGTAATCGGTAAAGGCACATCAAATCCGTTGATGGCTGAGGATTTACCAAAAATCCTAAGTCTACGTCTAATACACGTCGTCGGTTTAGTCTTTCTCCGATTGAAGAAGACACCAGAATCCGAGTCTGGAGAATTTTATCCTGAAGCCTAAGATGAGATAAGTCAGCACCTAATACGCGTTACCGGGTAGTCTACTCTTATGGGAAAGACGAAGTCTACGTATTCAATATCGTAACACTAGAAGAGTTAACTCTTTTAGCACAACATTATATGCAGAACGGATTTAAACAATCCGCATACTAGCCCGATTTAAACGGTAATCGGTAAAGACGCATCAAATCCGTTGATGGCTGAGTGTTTGCCAAAAATCCTATAAATATTATGGTTGATTATTCCAAACAGAATGAGCATCATAATTAAAAAGGGATATAATGAGCAAAAAAGAAATATTTTCTACTAATGAAAGTTGAGTTGGTAGATAAAAGAGTTACAATCAATCTACATCGATCTTGTGACTACGGACTTGTTGCTCTAACTTAGACAACTCTTCCGCATAAGCTTGCCCGAGCTCGCTCTACAATGTAGCCTTCATAGACTCTTCGTTTGCAGATAACATCTTTGCAGCCTCTTCTTTAGCCTTGGTTAGCTCCTGTTCCGAGAGTTCTAACTCCCTGGACACCATCTCTCGACTGCGTTCTTCATCAACCCTTGCACATCTAAAATTTCCCACGCCTCTTCTTCCGCTTGAAGCTCCTATCTAAGTCGTGCTATATTGCCAGCACTTGACGCAAGGGAGGACTTGATATTGTGCAGAGTTTGTAATTTGTCAGCAAGGACGGCTTTCATCTTATCCACTTTACTTTGGCGCGTTTGGACCTCAGGTTCAACTAATGTCTGGGCATCGCGCCAAGTTTGCAACCGAGATTCCATCTAAGTAGCTATGTATGAAGGAGCACCTGTATTTCAAAACTCTTGAAGTTTTTGAAAATCACGTTCCAAACGGTTCAGATTATCAGCAATAGCTTTAGCTAATTGCGGCGATCTAATTTTCTCTATTGGGACCAATTTGAGATCAAGAAGTGGCCTGAATTGACAGAAAGAGACCCTACTATGGGGGAGTTTATCGATCGTCATGCCCACAAAAGTGAAAAAGTTGCTAACTTCCATATAGAGGACAATCTGATTCGGAACGTCATCTAGTAACAGCGCTTTGATAAGATCGTGAAGTTGAAATGAAATCCCTACAAGGAAAAGTAGGAGTCAAATATTTCAGAATATTAACTTAAATATCTCCAAATATCGGGGTGGAGCTTACCAATGCCGGCAGAAGTTCCCTCAGCTGGATCTCAAGCATTTTGTTCCATATGCTTGGCTTCATGAACTGGTGGAGGCACTGCAAGGGGGGCAGCTGTCGATGTATAACCTTTCTCAGTTGGTCCGATGACTTGTTCAACCGGATTAGTCCCCACGCCTACGATAGCCTCTCAGTCGTTGAGAGTGTGAGATGAGTTGGAGCAACTGACGACTGAGCTTGTATGATGGCCTCGTAGTTCGCGGGAAATCAAGACCTTTAGGAGCGTCATACATCTCTACAATGGTAGTCGCATCAGTCTCAACAACTGGTCCTACAAGTAAAACTCCCCTACAGTTAGTAAATACGAAATAAGAATAACTATCGTACAAGGATAAAATTTATACCTGCAGAGGAACCAAGCTCGGCGGGTGCTTCGACGGCCTCATGACGAGTTTGTTCCAATAATGTATCGTCGAACCGCCTATCCCCAGATACCAAAGGGACCGGTACCGGATCAGATGAACGGTCGTCCGACACCTCAAAGGCGCTATCATGAAAAGGATCCTCGTTATCTGAACTCTCCATGGGAATACCTATGGAAGAGTCTAAATTTTAAGACGCGGGAAGAAAAATTGAGAATCCACAACAAATAAGGATTAGACTTACCTTTGTCAACGACAGCAGTTTCTGCAATCACAGCATTAGTGTCTATTTCTTGGAATTTTTCTAAAAGAGCCAAAAGCATAGAAACAATTAACGTAGGCACAAATTCTGAATCTGTCAATTCCCAAAATCACCATTTGAAAGGTGTACTACCGGTGTTAGATGTACCTACGCTAAATACTATTGTGGATGAACCAGGTCCTACCCCGGCACCTCCACTAGTTTCGACAGTCATACCTGCTGCAGCATCAACGGGCTTATCGAGAATAGCTTTGTGTATTTGCTGTGAGGGGTTAGGCTCTTGGAACAAATCATAATCAGGAGAAGGAGCATCGTAAACGGCCTCACTCTGGTCATTCCCCCCTAAAATGCAAACTCGTTAAGTCTAACAAGGGAAGGAATCAAAATACAGCAGAGAGGTGAAGCGGTACCTTCCCCGACGATGGGTGCGTTGACGGGTGGTTCCACTTGGGAAACTAAGGATGCAATGTGTTGTCTGAAAATCATCTTCTGGAGCTTAAAAGGCCGTGCCTTGTTAGGATCTGTAGGCCTACTCAGTGTAGATTCAACACGTGGTTCAATTAGCGGATTAATCTGGGCCACGGTCCGAGAGCAAGTGCGGGTAATACGACGACTTATCACTTCTTCTCCTTCCTTAGAACCTACACCTGGAATTTCAACAAATATTTTGTGAGGATAAGTGGGTAAAGCTTTCCACCTTTTTCGAGCCTTGAGTCGGCGAATTCAGTCAGCGATTGCCATATCCAACAGCTCTTCAAAAAAGGACTCTGACAAACATGTGTTGAGTTCTTCTTCATCGCTGTCCACTGCTTCACCTTCACCACTGGCAATATTTGTATCTAAGCCTTCTTCTCCAGAAAGAAAGGAATCCTCCCCTTTTTCCCTATTACTAAAAAGACCAGTGGGTTCTTTCCCTTTTCTCTTCTGGTACTCAGCCTCATAAACTATTCGGGTGGCAATCTGGGCTGCTGCCTCGGCCGTCAACTCTGCAATTGGCTTCACTGGAACAGGTTTATTAGCCGTTAATAACCAACGGTAACATAAGAAGATTAGCTCTAATTGGCATTCAGCGACCGGAAGACTAAATCTTGCACCGGTACAACCTGTAATACTCCACGGCCACGCCCAAGCACTATCCACCAAGCCACCACAAGTCTGAAGTTCTGGATTTAGGTTCCCGATATATATCTGATCGTATCCGAGTTATTGCACAACCTACACAGTAGATACGGTTCTATATAGCAACGATTCTTCACTCGGAAAATCAGATAACCTGGCCTAATGTTTACTAGCCAATCAAAGCACCCGACGTCAAAGCAGGTCTGACCCGTACAAGGCCTCTCCACGTCAACCAATGAGTCACCATAGCGGCTCGAAAAATGAGGGAAGCATGTGGGGAAAATCCAAAAGTTATGGTCCTACAGCCGTCTCTTTATCTCCATAAATCCCCGTCCCTTCCATTTACAATCCTCTATTAGCTATAGCAGGGGAACAGACTGGTCCGTAGCACTCGGCACAAACATCATGTCAGACCGATGAAGAACAAACCATGCCATCAGATACGTGTGAGGTAGCTCCACCTTCGCTGTTGGAATTTGAGCCGATGGCTTACTTCCCTTCCGTGTGAAGGTATTAATTACTTGATGAAGACCACGGTGAATATCGGCGATCATCGCAAGGAGAAGAGAAAGACTTTTCCGGTGAGCAAGTTGAAGAACTAGGTAAAGTACTTCTACAGGTAGAACATTTGTGAATTAGTATGGGACCACACATTTCTTTAACCAGATGGCAAGATAACCGGCCAACAGAGTCGTCGGTTGAATAGGCTTCATCGCATGCCATAGGAAGGTTTGAAACTTGGTCCCGGTAGGGAAATCATCCTCCATACCGGTGGTAGTGTAGGATTAGGCACTGGATTTCTTGATTAACTCGTTCTGACGGAGTTAGTGGTCTCAACTCATAGATCGCTTCACCGGAATTGCTTTCTAGATTCCTGAATAAATAATCTGCAAATTTTTTCAAGCTGATTTGCGGTTTGGTCTTCTTCGATAACGGTTCAGCACCAGCCAAGGCTACATAGTAATGGCAGGTAAGATGCCATAAGGTGTCATAGCGATTCGGGGTGACTGACTTCAACTGATGTAACTCCCGATTCGAAGGGAAATACTCCTGGTATACCATATTTCCCATCGATAAGCTCGAATCCTTGTTCATCTAATGAAGAGCCAATCCCAGTTCCCCGCATTTCGTCAGAAATGTATTTGTGTCTGTAGAGCTCTAACAATGCAAGGAAATGAGGAATGCTAATTATCAATCCATACATTATGGCGCGAACAGCCGTGTATAGACCGTTGGCCTTTAATTCCTCACCCCAACAGGCGAGAACATAGCCGATTAGGTGAGACCACCAAAGTTTATCTGAGGAATGGACCCAACCATAACACCTGTGATTAGTGGCAGGCATCTCTCTCCCCAGTCATGTGAAGCAATTCTTCAAGGTGTTAGCAACAGTGCACAGTTCACCTCGCGGCGGGTCATTCAATCCCAATACACCGGGATACAATCCGGTGACACGACTTCTGTCACTTGAACCAGGGGCGGATTGGTGTGTGATGTATCCGCAATGGACGCGTTCATGTTCCTCCGTCAAGTCCCATGACATCTCCCGTTAAACAGCTTGTCGTTGTAGTTCAATCAACGAGCGGTGACGAGGAATGGGAGGGATATATAGAGAGCCCCCATCGTCCTTATGCAACCATTGCTCTGCTTCAAGAGGTATGGTAATCGGGTCCTCAACAGATTCGCCAAATAAATAATCCGATTTTTTAGGGGGTGAGTAGAGTTGAGATCCTCGACTAGGGGTGCATCGGTGATCAGCTACCGTAAAGTACGACGATGTCCCTTACATACCAACTGAGGGAGTTCTTCAGGTCCACCTAGAGCAAATTGGGGAATAGTCCGGGATGAGCATGGGATCTCTAGTAGAAGCATAAGCCTCGCTACAGCGGCCTTCCACCACATTAGCATTAATCGTCTTCAGAGGAAATTCGACTAAAACAAATAATGTGCATTGACAAAAATGTAATTACAAGATTTTCTTTTTATCTATGCAGGCGTTGAACTCATTTCATGGATCGGTGAGATAGAGTCACGGCCCTGTAATTGATGAGATGATTTCAACAACATCACGTACGTGCAAGACAAAGCACTTTATCGCACAAGCAACGTGACAATATCCCTCATCCTACGTGACGCAACATAATGTGAAATCGCCCCTTATTGCCTCGAGACACGTCTTGACCAAGCAAGACATATCTTTTAAGCATTCATTCCCACGAATGAGGATGTCGGCTCTTCCCAATTGTCTCACAAAGGAGAACAAAACGGGGATATAATATATAATATGTCCATATGGGTTTCTTAGTGAAAAAGGAAAAAGTGCTTGTTAATTAGGCGAGATGATTTGGATTGCATTATACACACGAAGCACGACATATGTTATCATACGAGTAACATGACAACATACCCGTCCTCCGGAGTATAAGGCGGCTGGAAATCGCCCTAATTTGATTAAGGTGCATTTTGACCAAGCAAAACATGGCTGTGAAGCATCTACCCTCACGAAAGAAGGTGGCGGCTCTTCCTAATTGCCTCACCAAGAAGAACAAAGCGGGGATACAATATGCAATATGATATACGAATGTCAAATTTATAAGCGAAAGGGGATGAAAAGTTACCTGTGCAAGAAAAAGGCTCTGGCTCAGGTGACTGAGTAGTAGAGCAACCGCTCGCAGCACGCGATCCCTTCAGCGACATAGCTAATCTGCAAAGGAAATCAGTGGTTCAGGTATGTCGAGAAGGGAGAGGCAACAATCCAATAATCAAAGGAAATTACAATATTTTAACTAAAATTCTATAAAAATAGGATTTTTTTTGGTTAAAAATCCAATTAAACCTGCAGATATAAGAATTGGGATATAGAGTTCTTTTATCAATACTCAAAATTAAGATAATAGCTCCGGGCTATGTTCAAATCAAGCCAAATCTTGGAGTTTCGGTTCAAGGCATGCACGTGGCCAAACGTGAAAGCTTGACGTACCTACAAATATGATTCTCGTGCACGACTAAAAGCCCAAGGATCGCGAGCCTAAGTTTGGCCAAATTCGTGCATACAAATGTTCAGCCATGCCTAATTTCGAAATTCAAAGCTTCAAGTATTCCCTTAGAAGCAATAATCGAAAACTAAGTTCTCAAAATCGACTTAGATGTTTTGGCTCATACACAGAATCGAGTTAAGGGTTTTCAGTTACCATCATAAGAGTTCGGTTATTATTCAAAAGCCAAGACTAATTCTCCTAACTAAGTTCTCAAGCAAGAAAACAAAAAAAGGGAATTGCAAACCTGTTCTTAAAGGTGAAGTCAAGAGTTTCAAGTCTCATCCCAAAATCAAATTAGGTGGAGAATTTCAGTCATCACCAAATAAGAAGGATCATCATCAAAACCCAAAGTTTCAGTGATCAATCAAAAACAGAGGTGGAGGACGCAAGACCAAAGGCAATCAAATTAAGTTTCAGTTCTCATTTATCATCCAAAAGTTCGACACAAAAATTCCTACAGTAAAGATTCATGCATACAAGGGGCCGGCCATGTCAATTTTCAAACAAGGGACTATTTCACCATAACCCAAAATCAAGTCCAATTAACCTTCAACAAAATTTCGGCCATATACATAAGATCGAGATTTGCATAAAAGTCAAGGGTGGAGGCATCCAAAATTTTCGACCATGTCAACTTCTAATTAAGGGTTCGGTCATATACATGAAAGTGAGATACCATAAAATTCAAGGGTGGAGGCATCCAAATTTTCGGCCATATATATACATAAAATTGAAATTGCATAAAATTAAAGGGGGGGAGACATCCAAACCCAAGCTAAACCCCCAATAATGGGTTCGGCCACCATTTAATAATTCAAAAAATTCAACATTTGTGTTTTCCCCCAAATCAAGAAGGTAGGATTTTGGAAAATCAAACATTCAAGAGAAAACTATGTGGAAGAGGGATTCTTACCAAAGCTTAGGGAATCGACAAAGAGGAAGCATTGTTGAGAAGAACGGTGAAGATGAAGCTCGAAATTCTCCAAACGTAAACCCTAGCTTGCCTTGCTTGAATCTTTGAGGAAGTTGAGAGCTTTGAAGGAGAATGAGTTGGGGGTTTAAGAGGAGGAAGAGCTTAGAATTCTTGGAGAATGAGAGTTCAACAGAGAAAGAACATTGGGGGGGGTAGAACTCTGGTTGAAACCGAAAGAAAAAGAAAGAAGAGAGGAGAAGAAGTCGATCTCCTTGGGGGCTTTTAAATGAACCGAACCAAAGTCTTGAACCGGACCGGGACAAGCTTCATTTACTGGTTCACATGCGTACGAGCCGCGAAATGCTGGCTCGCACACGTGTAAGCCATGAAATGCTAGCTCGCACGTGTGGAGGGATCCGGGGACAATTCGTATGCATTTTGATCCCCTTTTTGGGTGTTTTACGATGTATTTGACACCTGTATTAATACTCAAATGGGTATTCGAGTCTAAACAATTTCTCACTCTTGACGGGAAGTTCCTAGAAAATATTATGCTTAATATTCTTAAGGATAACCAGGTAACCTCCGACGGGTACACGAGGTTAAACTGAATCCCAAAACTCCCAGGAGTATACGAGTATAAACTAGTCCTCCTCATTTCAACGCTGGTCAATGCGTTGTGATGAAAGTCAATGCCGGTTAACGCGTTGCGATGAAAGTCAACATCGGTCAACATGTAACCCTAGGTCAACGCCAGTCAACGCATTGTGATGAAAATCTATGCCGATCAACATGTAGAATCAATCCTAGTTCAGGAGATATGAATTCCCGATGAAAGGTAATCAGTCTAACATCGACCCAACGATACGAGCTAAGTTCAGAAACCAATACATTAGTTTTAATTTGAGACTTCGATAACGGTCAGACGATAAATGCAGTACCGAAAGAATTTTAGCTATTCGAAAAAATACCAAATAGACTGAAAAGTTGAGAAGTCAAGAACTGAAGCCAGCTACGGGTCCTTTGACACAGACTGAAGGTAGGGGCCTATCACATCCAAAGTATTTCAAACTCCTCTATAAAGAAATGAGGCTGAAACATTTTGGAGGGGATACCTGTAGGCGTCTAAAAATACCTATAGGTTCCCGTATACAGCTTGAGACGAAAGGGAGACGATAAACGTCATCATCCAAGTTGAGAAGAATTATCCGAATGGCCCGTGTACTCACCGGCTACCACCAAGTGGCTCGTACGCTCATCGGTTGCCAGAATGGCGAATCAAGCGTCCCGTATGCTCATCAGCCACCAGAACGGTAAACCAAGTGGCCTACACGCTCGTCGGCCACCATTAAGCAATCCGCGCATTGACGAGACACACAAAAGGAATCGAGGAAGCACACCAGTCAGCAAAATGATGAAATAGGTGTAAACAACGTAACAAGTAAAAAAACAGAAAAACCAGAATAGCCGCTGGCGGCCAAGTCGTACCAAATCAGACTCGGCCAGGGCCAGTGGCTCGGCCTAAGGACGAGCCACCAAATGGTGGCTCAGCTATAGCCGAGCCACCAGATGGTGGCTCGCGCACAGACTTGATCCGAAAATATGTTTTGGCAGTTTCGATGGGTTTTCACGGGATTTCTTCTATTATAGAGGTTCCTAACTGCCTAAATCTTATCTTTAAATGTAGTTATACAATTGTTAACTAAAGATAAGATGGAATCCATCATTCTTACCTAAAAACCCCCCAACCAAAACCTATAAATACAAGATTTGGGGATCATTTCTACAAATCTGGAAATCAAGAGGGCGAAGTGCTGTCAAATTGGGGAGTGGAGCATGAATTTTAGAGAGTTAGCAGATCTTAGTGGAGTTCCTCAATAAAAAGAGAGTTCGAGAGATCTGAGACTTGTTTTCCTCTTATTCCTCCGGATTTAAGCTTAGTCTTAATCTCGAGAAGAGCCGTAATCTCGCTTGGTCGAGATTATCGCTGCTGCGATTACTTCCTTCGTGAAGTAAGAACATTGATTATCAATCTTCTGCTAACCAGATCTGATCCGTAGCCGGTCCACGGATAAATCCCAGCATCGGCAACGATCCCGCACAAGCAATAAACGATAAACATCTATTGTGTGTAGTTTGAGAGAAAGTTATAATTTTTAGTTAAAAGTCTTATAAAAAAGCTATTTTCATGAGTTTATTGTAAATGTTTGAAGTTGTAATGAACTCATCAAAATCAACTTTTCACCCAAACACTACGGTTGGGCTCTGTCATCCCAGGAACTTCCTTCGGACCCTGTGCTATCATATATGCCTTCTCCTCCTCCTTTTTCTTCAATCCTTTTGGCTTCAGATGAGAATACTTCTCCCAACATCGATCAGCGATGTCATGTCTTCTTGCAGTGACTACAAATTAGTTCTACTCTCCCTAGATCACCCTTCTTCTCCTCCTTATGTTTGGTACCACTAGACTCACCTCCCGTCTATTTTACATCTCCTTTTGCCTTGTTGCTCTTCTTTTGCTTGCCCTTGATGGCAATAGCTTTTATGCTTTTGCCTCTGCAATAGACTTGATCATGAATAGCTTCATCTCCTTCCAGATGTATTCGTTCAGACCCACCATGTACTTCATAAATATGGAGTATTCGTCCGTCGCGACATTTAGAACCATCGCTTGCTGCTGGAACTTCATCGTGTACTCTTGAATGGTCTGATTGAATATTTGCCGCCGTACCACTTGTACTAACGCTCCTCAAGGAGCCCCACTGGATAGAACTGCTTTCTCAGTAGCTCCTTAAGCTTGTTCCACAACACCACCTTCTTCTCCTGCTTGCAGTAGGATTTCCACCATGTCAATGTATACCCCGAAAGCTTCAAAGTCGCGAACACAAGCTTCTGCTGGGATGAATATCCGTAGAGGGTAAAATATGTCTCCATCTTCTCAATCTAATCATCAAGCCTCTCAACGTTAACACTCCCATCATAAACAAGAATATCTACCTTAAAGTCTATCTTCAAGTTCTTGTAAGAACCCTTACCCCCTTGATACGGAACAGTTTTGACAATCTTGGCCTCCCTATCAGAATCAGATTCCTCACCTTCTCTATCGGACTCCATAAGTTTCATCTTGCCTTTCGAAGAAGATTTCTCATTTTCATCATTTTCTTAGAAGATATTGAAGAGCTATGTGAGAGTCGAACTCATTATCTCCATCTGTTTCTCTAATGCATTTAACCTCACTAAACTATCTCCTTCAATCATCTTCTTTTTCCTTAATTTTTGGACTCCGTCCAATGAAATAAGGATCTCGCCTAGCTTCTTGTATTATGATCGAGTCGAGACCACACACAGGATGCCCCCTTCACAGGATCTGATCGCTCTAATACCAACTTGATACGAGTCGTCGTGCGAGCACCTTTGATCACAGAATTATCAAAGGTAGGTTGAGAAGAAAATAACAAGAACACAAGAACAATTCAGTGGTGGCGAAGGAAAATATCCTCTCTAGAATATGAGTATGAAAAGATTATAATCCCTCTCTCACAATCTCACTAGAATTAAGAACAAACTCTTAATTCTCTCTAAACCATAATCTCTCTTGATTAGAATATCTATTTGATTACATCTGATTGATTAGAAACCCTAAACAACCCTTTTTATAGGTGTAACAACGTGGGTGGTAAAGTGGTAAATAACCAAGCCTAAACCCTATAGGAAAACGTGTAAACAGAAACCCAAACAAACCAGGAAACTGTCGATGAGTCGACTCATAAACATGCATGAGTCGACTCATGCCAAGTGAGTCGACTCATGATGAGGTGAGTCGACTCATCAGAAACTTTCGACAAAACGGCTGGGTTTCGTGAGTTGAATCATGAGAGGCATGAGTCGACTCAACCTGATGAGTCGACTCATGTACATGTATGAGTCGACTCAACCTGATGAGTCGACTCATGTACATGTATGAGTC